>MU159736.1:2743-142934 GCA_015888305.1 Antheraea pernyi
TTTTTTTTTTTTTCGAACTGACTTTGCTATTGACCTGGCAAGGTCTTTACAGCTTCCCCGGACTACTAAGGCGAGCGCTTAAGGCATTCAGCCGATTTTTGTTTTGGGTAACATACACAAGGGTGCACGCACACCTCGGCTTGGGCTGTTACCGAAAAAGACGCGTCTGTCCTAGCTAAACTATACTAAGCTATTCATACATATATGCATTTGTGAATTATGCAATGAAAATTGCATGATTCACCAATGAATACGTGTATATCGGAAATGAAACGAACTAAACTATTCGATTCAGTTCGATTGAGGGAAAAAAAGTAAACCCTCCCACAATGTGTATATATGTGCACGGTGTGAGAGAGATAATCTCATATGTGTGTTCAAGTGATGTAGGTGAGTTAAATGCAAACTTACCTGTTTCTGTTGTCGACTCCACAGCATCTAGTCCCTCTACTTCCGTGTCAATGTCTGCTGTCTCCACCAATCAAGCCTTTCTTTTCACGGCGTTGACGACTTCACACACATAAAGTATGTTCATACCATTTGTCGATCACACTAATAATTGTCCCGTGGGCGATTCCAACCCACAACACTAAGTCGCCTCAAACTACTGGGCTATGTATGCAATGTAAATATTTAATTAGTAGATGATTGATTACCAGGTCCTGTTGTATAGTATTACGGCAATTAGTAGATAATTGATTACCCGGTCCTGTTGTATAGTATTTCGGCAGCGGCGTGCGAAAGCGGCGGTCGTACTGGTGTGGATGTAACAGAATGTGCGGTCGTGAACGGCGGTTCCGCGTACGGATTGGGGAGAGGCGCTACGCCCTCCGCCGCCAGTGCGGATTGGCACCGCGAGCTGACGTCACAACATCGTACCAATGCGCACACAACCTGCACAAATAATACATAAACCTACAATTTAACATATCCATTACTTTCGTGTGGGAGAAAGCATCAAAACAAAGTAGAGGTTTATACCAGGTGTTAGGTTAGTCGCTTACAATATTTTAAGAGATCATAGTTAATGGTCATAGTTAACCTATAAAATAACAATATCAATACAAATACTAATTATACAACAAAGAGAACCTAAGTTAAAATTTGTTATAAGACTTTCAAAAGTAATAGAAACAAACGTAATAAACCTAGGTGTAATGACCGGTGCCAAAAGCGGCAAGGGGCGACCCGGAGTAATAACCTTCGATAATAAAACGGACAAAAAACCCTTTTTTTGTTCATGACGTTTCCACGTTCACTTTCACTTCCCGACGGTCAATTACTCTATACTTTGGATTGACGCGTAGAGGATTGGGTATTATTTTTCTAATTTTCTAGATAATTAGATCAAATATTAAGCACCTATTTTTTTAATTGATTTAGAACGAGAATCCCAAATGAAAAACCCATAAATATTGTTACTGTCTAAACTTTCAGCCTGTATATCAACCTCATAAACAAAAGGCTTATTGCACACATTTATAACATTTTTTTACATCAACAAATAAGTCAGACATTATGAACATACCTGATGTATTTTAGCAGATTCTGGATATTGATATTTCCCAAAAGATGAAGATGAATCATCGATACATACAGACAACACGACATCCAGTATTTTTAGCTGAAATCGGAAAAAAATATTTCGTAACATTAGTATTCAAAGATTTGACATAAATATGTATTTATTATTTGATGACATTTAGTAGCGATTATATATTCGGTTTTAGTTCGTTAGGTAGAAGGGTTCTTTCTACCTATTTTGGCGCCGAACTTCAATGGGCTATAAAAATTGAAATACTGTGAATATCATTACCGAATTTTCACAGTATATTCTTAAGATATTATACTTACGAAGTATTAAATGAAAAAATCGCAAGGTCCCCCTCACTTGTGTAATTTAACCAGAGAAGAGGTACCAAATCAGATTTGGATAGTTCTGCTAAACCAAACGCAACAATTAAAGATATTCAAAAGCTTGTACAATTAATTTAAGAAAATATTTATATACACGATGCATATATTAAATGGTAGTAATTATTTTAGTATGTACTTGCATTTTAGGAGTAAAATAAAAATCGTACCCTGAGTAGTTGATGTTTCTCGTTGAGACCGAGCAAGGCATATGTATGGAAAAGGTTGAAGAGCAGCGGCAGATGCCTGTGCGCGTGCACGTCCGAGTGCGAGTGCGTGTGCGGTGTTGCGGCGAGCGCACGCGTGCTGCAGATCACCTGGTCCGACAGCGAACTCGGCTCGTCGCGCGCGCACCACGACCCGTACCCGTTATTCACTGCGGACGCGCACGCACAACCGCATTAACATTACAAACCATAACACCAACAACAATTTCACTATAATAAATACCAATAAAATTCAAACTGGTTGCTAAAAAAATAATTGGTTGCCTGTAAAGTCGGTTTACGGACGATAATTTTACGTGATAACGTCATAAACATTTATGAAACATTGCATACTTTTATGAATTAAACTTAATTATTATATATATAGATTAGGTTGTGCCAAATAAAAGTAGACATTTTTTTCTTTTCATTTTTTTTCACCCCAAAATATCATAGGACAAACAAAAATGATGCCCAAAGAACAGCTCTTAATTTCAATTTTAAGAGGTCCTCCAACGAACTTTAAATTTTCCCATATAAATAATATAGGGAAAAATATTTTGAACATTTTTGTCACTGGCAAACTGTGAAGAAATTTTATTTTGTAAATATGACTGGTTAGGTCTCAGTAAGCGGTAATTATCAACAATTAATATTTAAATTTCTATGGATCCATCAAATTTGAATTTTTAATAATTTTGCGTTTTTTATCTTTTGCCGCTTAACTATAAAGAACTTTGATGTTATTAATGATACGGAAAATTCGTTAAGAACTTTTGTATAGACCATCAAAAGGACTACAAAATTGCCATTTAAGTGAAAGTTGTCAACATAAAATACAATTGATAACATTTTGACTGGATTTGTCTTAAATATTTCTTTCCTTTGACATAAATCTGCAATTCACTTAACAAGCTGACAGTCAATAGACAAAGTTAACGCAAGAAACAACCCTATAGTATCACAGACCAACAAGAATGTAATTCGTTTTCGTTGTTCCAGTAATAATAACTTATAATTAAACAAAATATAGTCTAAAATGGGCACACCTGGTGGATCTTGTATGGAAAAGTGCGCCAAGAACACGATAATTTTCATAAAAACCATTCTCACTTCGGCAGAAGGGCAAGATAGTAAATAATCTGATAATCTGAAATATATAAAAATGTAATTAATAAATATAATTTTTAAAAGCAACAATAAATACTGTTTTTACCTCCTCTGCGTACCTGTGTGGATGTTTGAATAAATCTGTTGCGAACCATGCTCTAACGGTTTGCGAACATCTAAGATGTTGACACAAAATGTCCTGCCTGAAACACATTCCCTTGTGTGATTCACTATGTTCATTAGATATTTACATACAAAACATAACCGTTTATCTAAATTTACATGTTAAACATTAGGCTTTAAATTGATGATATATTAAGTTATCAATAAATTGAAGCTATATTAATTTTCAATTATTTTTTTATGTATAACATTTAGATTTACCAGTCGCCTGCAGGGCCACGTAGCGTTTTCTTTGTTCGAAATCCTACTTGGAATAAAAATTTCGTTGCTAACTGCACCGCCAACATTGACATTTCTTCATGTTCTGGACCCTAATAATATAACACAAGTATCCTATTAAATCTTATATCAGCTTATGAAACAACATTTGTGCATACCAATTACAGACTAAGTTAATGATATATTGTTTAAATGAAGTCCTAAATATAACAGGAACAATATGGTTATCACATTACTCAAATATTATCAATCTATCTTACTTATGGGCCATTAAAGTAAGAATTACGTAAGTAAAATTTTTGTAATTTCTGACCGCCTTCACCCATTGGTCAGCTGAAGTAAGCAATGCTCTTACCACCCCTTCCTATGATTACATAAACACTTATTTAAACAGGCTGAAATTTTAGATTGTAGTAATATTTATGGAAGATACTCTACACTGGATTCTCGTTCGTAATCATTAAAAAAATAGATGCTTAATATTTAACCTAATTATTTAGAAAAATTATACTCAATCTTCTACGCGTGTACGTTAAAGCACAGTGTCAATGACCGTCGAGTGAAGTGAAACTGAACGTGGGAACGGTATGAACAAACCAAAGGGTTTATTGTCCGTTTTATTATCGAAAGTTATTAACTCCGGGTCGCCTCTTGCAGTTTTCGGCACCGGTCATTGCACCTAGGTTTATAATGATTATGTTTAAACTTTTGAAAATCTTAATACAAACTTTAACTTAGGTTCTCTTTGTTGTTTATTAGTATTTGTTTTGATATTATTCTTTTATATGTTAAGTGTGACAATGAACTATCATCTCTTAGAACATTGTAAGGGACTAACCTAACACCGGGTGTAAGTATTTTTAATCTGTTCTGATTTCCTTATTGATTCATGGACAGCAGTTAACAAGTCTAGCAATAAGGAATTTATAGTCTATAGAGAAATTAACTAATAGTGATGCGCTACAAGGAGTAATTTAGCCCAGTGGATTAAACTGTGCGCTTCATATAAAACTTACATATCTAGAACCCCAAATCCCGTGCGTCATTAAAAATAAGCATATCAAAGACCCATGTAATGCTACATAACACTTGATTGGCTCCTTAGCAGTGAGACAGAGTCTGACAGAGTAAGGATATAAAGTGAAAACATTTAGCAAAGAATAATTAACACGTAATTCTAATAATGTCGTAATAATTCGTAATTCACTTCATATTTGTGAAATAATATCAACTGTTAAGAACCTTAATATGCCCCTATATGTAAAAGATATTAAACTATACAAAGTAAACTGGCTTATTACGACATTTGTTAATATCTGAGTTTTATATATCTATTTTGTGACATTATGAGTTTGTGACGTTGTAAGGGGTAATCTCATGAACTACTGGTCCGATTTGAATAATTCTTTCAGTGTTATATAGCTCATTCATCGAGAATGGTTATAGGCTACATATCACGCTAAGACAACAATGAAAAATGTTTTAAAATCGGGGTATTTTTTCCTTTTGAGAGCTTCCGCTGCGTCTTAGCCCAAAATAACTATTCCACGCGTGCGAAGTCGCGGGCAGAAGCTATTAACTAATTATATTATCTATAATCTATACTAATATTATAAAGAGGTAAAGTTTGTGAGGCTGTAGGGAGTAATATCTGGGGAGTCGGAGAAAAATGGTCGAACGAAAACGTTTCTTACGAACGCTGCCTTAATTATGAGATATATATGATTGAGTTCTAGAGAAAAGTTGTAGCTTGATAATGCCTATTACCGCCCAACGAAGTGGGCACGGGTCGGCTAGTATTTTATACATTATGAAATGTAACATATAGGAATTAAAAAAGAGGTAACATACCCAAACCATGCTCTGTGAACCTGCTATTTGTAATCTCATACAACAAAGCTTCTTCATAAAATTAAAATGCTCCAGACTGAATTGATCCTGGTTGTGAGAAAATGCAATATTACTTCGACGCACAGAGAGCCATATCGGTCTAGGAATAACGCTTTCCCTAAAAATAATAATACATATAAAAGCCTTGTCAATGTAATAAAATCGTTTTAATTGTTAAAATTAAAAATTCAAATGTTGTAAATTATCCATAGAAATGTTAAAATATAGAAAAATGTTAATTAAAGTTCGCATGAAATTGCTTGCTTCTACAATCAGTTTTACAGTATCCATAATCGTTAAAAAGTGTATTACTTACTTAAGACTTAGGCTTTTCATAGATTGTTCTAAACTGGATGTCTCTAATGTATCCTTTCTTGTATAAAATAACATATAAGCATTCCACCACCTTTTCTGTCGTTTATACGATACCCTTTTCAGCATAGGATCGAAGACCTAATAAATAAATTACAACATATTAGTAATATAAATAAGTATGGTCGCCCATAAGCTTTACCATCACCACCCATAAGAATTGCACTGAAAGTGTGGCAACAAATATATTTCTGCTATAAGTAATATCATAAAATGGTGTTGAAATATTAAAGGAAAAAGAATCGAGTACACTTTTCATATAAAGTACATAAATTATTGACATTCAATTTTATTCTAATATTTATTTAATCCAATTTGACGTTAATAATAATCAAGACTATTTTAAAAACATATATAAATTTGCACAATGTAGAAAGACGTGATAATAGTCGAAATGCAAGGTTATTTACTAAACCAAAAAATTACAAATTGAATTCTATAAGAGTGACTTATTTGCATTCTTCACGTCAAGATATAATTAACTTTTTATTACATCAAATTAATTTGGTTTTATTTTTACCTCTCCCATGTATTCGCCACCAAAGCACTGTACTTTCATTTCTTCATCATCATGCATTCCGCATTCTGAAACGTCACCATCATCAAGTTTGACCCAACGGCCTGTTTCACTTCCATTGTCCCTTTGAAAAAATATATAATAATGTTATTTAATGATTGATATTATAAAAAATTCCCTTTTTACCGTATTTACCGTTAGACCGACATTAGTATTACTTATTAAAATTAATTTAAAAAAAATATTATCCTTTGTTTATACCTGAGAAGTACATATGAGTAGTAGTGTCCTCCGGATGCCTGGCCCGAATGCACGACGATACCGGACAGCTGGTAGTGCGTGTGATGCGTGCGCTGCTCTCCGCCCTCCCACAGCGACGCATCACCTTCCGCTTTCGCCAAGCCCCATGCTATAACATTATACCAGGTGAATGTTAAGACAGTAGCAATATTTATGGACACCACCCTGTACTCGATTCTCGATCTAAATCAATTAAAAAAGTAGGTGTATTAAACTTAATTTTCTAGAAACATACAAAAATTATACTCAATTCACTACGCATCTATGTTAAAGCACAGTGTCCATGTCCATAGGTTGAAGTAAAAGTGAAGCATAAAAAAATGTGGGAACAGCGTGAACACAACAAAAACGTTTAGTCCGTTTTTTGATAATTTTGAAAGTCTTAGAACAAACTAACTTAGGTTCTCTTTGTTGTTTATTAGTATTTGTTTTTTTATTATTATTTTATATGTTAAATGTGACCATGAACTATCATTTCTTTGAATATTGTAAGCGACTAACCTAACACCTGGTATATGTTAGATAGATAAGCCAGATCGAGTTTCTTGCCGGATCTTCTCGATGACTAAGTTGTTTTCCGAACCGGTGATAGTTTTGACGTTCATAAGTGCCTTCTTAGTGCCTAAACTGAATAAAGTATTTTTTGATCTTACTCTATATTTTAGTGTTTGATAAGAAATCTAAAATTGTTGAAAATAGTAACACGATAAGACTAAAATGGAGGAGTTCTTGAGTCCTATTTATCCGGAATACAAATATACATGTGTTTTCAAGGGTGTTAGCCAGAAATACACATACTATTACTATATTTTCTATACCAAAAGTCCAGATTTAATGTAATTCCGACTGCCTACTTTAGGTTAATTTTTCTATACCCGAGATACTAAAATAGGCTTTGCCCCTCCCCTGTTCATTAAAAAGTAAAAATAATAATTCTTTAACATAGTGTGTCACAGTAGCTTCTAAAATTGAATATTTAGCAAAATTTCGCAAATGGTAAGAATATAATATCACATGTTTTTTTTTGTGCAGCATTCTTGAAAATCACGATTTAACAAAACTTCATATGAATTATAAATATTGGTCACTACAATTATGATTATACTTTTTAATATAAATATGAATGACAAACCTGTGTATGGTTCAACATCCAAGTCCCGTGGAAACTCGAAATAGTCATTGAACTTTATTGCACAAACTTTCTCAAAATCATATTCAAATCTTTTAAGCTGTATTACTAAAACTGGCGGTAGCTTATTCAAACATAAACGCTTCACCGTCACCACCTGAATAAGAAGAATATTTGATATCAAAGTAATGACAACGGTTATAATTTACATTTATTTATCAATATAGCAAAATATACCTTTTTATTACACTTATCACAATGGTAAGCATCAGCACCTTCTAGCAATTCACCTCTTACATATGCTTCTAACGATTCCTGGAGTCGAGACATGTTTCTAATGTCCAAGGATACCACACTGAACTGCTCTTCTTTGCAATATCTAGATAATAAAAGTATTAAGTTTTTATTTTTTAGCGAACGTTATGTGTGTTTATTCCTTAGCGTTTAATAATGAGCCAGTTTTTCTTTAAAAAAAATGGCATAACTTATTCTTATACATTGGCTTATAATAATAGTTGTGTTGTAATAAGTTGTTTTTATTTTTGTAATTTTCTTATTATTGGGATAGTTATAACTTAAACAAAATAGTGTTATTATGAACTTTATAGTAGCAATTTTCTTTGTAATAAACTAACAAGATCCTTTGTAAAAATATTAAACGTTAATGAGTCAAGTTGAATAAATTAAAATCAAAATATACTTTATTCAACTTAGACACTAAGAAGGCACTTGTCAAAACTACCACCGGTTCGGAAAACAACCCAGTCATCGAGAAGAATAGATTAAGGTGTCCAGACTGTAACTAATCTTATGGTCAATATAGTCAGTATACAGTGGCATTTATTCTTCTAAACTTCATTTGTTCCTTTATCTTTACTCAGTACACATTTGTGCTTGCTCGTAATCACTACCAATGGGTAAAAGATGAGATAGATAATGCAAGTCGTATATAATAAAAAGTGGCTATCTACACTTTAACTCATTTTTGGCAAAGTGGAAAAAATGTTTCTTTTCTCAAGTATAGCAATGATGATTGATGTATAAACGGTATTTTAATCCATAGATTGAAAAAAATAAATGATTATATCTCGTTTTTTATTCAATTTATTCTCGCTACACAAAAAAACTTATTTTTCCCAAAAAATGTATAGTAGTAGCCACCTGATTTTATACGACTCATGTAGCACAATTGTCAAACAGGTAAAGAAACAGTCTTTACTTGCAACAAAAATATATTTTTTTAGCATTCAACCACAATCTCACCTGGTATTAAAGAATGATGTGGTCCAATAAGTTTGTAGGTACAGAGTATGTCATCCTCTTTGGCAGACAACTTTTGTATATATTGTAAATAGAACGTCGTTCAAACAAAACAGTCTATTTCACGAACTCCGAGTATTATTATTAAGCTGTCCGTGTCAGTCTAGAATCTTATAGTAGTGAGCTCGAAGCTCCTACAAGTTAAACACTCTAAACTTAGAGATGGTCGGGCTATCAAGTGTAGCTGCCGGAACTAATGACACCTATAGGTGTTGGCAACAAATATTCAACTTGAGGATGATAGCTAGTGGGTTTAGAAAAAAACGCTACCGTCTTTCTATGGGTTCATCACAATGTTGGAGGAGGTGTCCAAACAAGCTAACCACTAAAATAAGAATTCCACATGTGCTATGATTTTACAAGGAACCAATATCCATAACACTAATGTCAAAATAAATTAATATTACTATACCTGTGAGGGCAGCCTTTGCAAATCTTCTGATCTGAGTATGTACCTCCCATTGTTTTAGCCATGAGCTGTTCCTGGCCCAAAGATTTTAAGGCCTCGTCCAGTGACTCGACCAAAGACATAAAAAACTCAACCGCATCCTGTTGTTCACGTAAGTTAACTGGTTCACCTTGAAGTCTGTAAAATAAATCATTCTTTTTCAAAGAATACTTTACCTCTTAAAACTACGTTAAAGTATAGCGTAATAGGATCAAGAATCTTTTTTTTTTTAGTTCGGTGAGCTGTAGCTAGGTCAATAGCGTAGTCAGTTCGAAAATTAAAAAAACTTATTTTTCCAGAAATGTATGAGTAAGTAAACTATTATTAGTCTAGATAACTAAAACATTTATATGATATACGCTATACACAATAAATATATACAAATAATAATAGGAACTATATCGTTTTTTTATTGTATTTATGTAATATTTCTTTTCCTTAAGAGCCAAACTAATAAGGTTTACTTTAAACATCTATAGGGTTTTTCCTAGGCATTTCATTACTACAAGACAACAATTTTGAATGTTATAATTCAAATTACTATATACCTTATAGTTATAACTTACCTAAAATATGCCCACAAACCTCTGGGAATGTAGAATTGAAGTTTACTATAATGCAAATGAGCAAATATAGCTTGAACTTGTTTTAATATCGTAATGTTATAATTGTTGTTACTCTGAAATATAACATATATAAATTAAATTACTATGACAAAAATAAAAAAAAATCTCGTATATAAAAGGAAAAACTTAATCACCTCAATGTTATTTTCTACAATACTGTGATAATGACTTTCACCAGAAAAATCTTCATTTGGATCTGTTGCGGCACCTATAAATTGTCGAACATATTAACATAACATGATATTTGATAATGATAAACTAAGATATATTAGTATTACAGTAGCTTTTGGGGTGTAAGGGGTGTCGAATAACATCATAAGACTTGGGACAACCAAGCCTACCTCACCTGCACGTGGGTGGTAGGGTGGTAGGGTTTTACAGCCTGACTGGGTCCCAACCACATGTATATGGCGAAAAAGCCCGTCATAGTGATTCGCTTCTGCGGGTCGCGTTTCGGGATCAGCCTGTGCATATCCAGCTTTTCGCAGGCCGGCATGACAGCGGTCACCGGCGATCCGATGTCACTCGGTGGTCGCCATTGTTTTTAGATTGTACTGTGCTTACTACCATCAGGCAGAGTGCAGTCATTTCGCCGTGCTCCTATAAAAAAAATATATATATAGAACCTGTATCCTATTTTATCGTAAATAATGGTAAAAACCCGTCGTATGTATGGCATGACATTGCTATAAATTTCGTAGCAAAATCATACAAAGTATATACAGATTTAATAATACAAAATAACGCAGTCTTAAAGTATTTTCAATCGAGTCAATGATCAGGATCTCGGACAGAACAAACAAGACTTGTTTCAATTGTTTCCAGAAAAATAATTCGGTTTCAAAAGACTAAGAGGATCATGGTTCACACTGACAATCGATTAATTTAAAAGTTCTATGGAAAATAGTGTGTACATGTATTCCATCCATCTGCACGTAAGTCCATATAAATAAAATTTAATTGGCGAATGAACTTAAACACATTACTCCCGAAAAGACTGCACATAACTGGATAATTCGATTTTTGTTCCGTTTGTAATTGCCCGGACAATGTTTGTATAAAAAATGTCTGGGAAAATAGCGTACAAAAAGTTCGAGTTGATCTCCATACCAATAAAGTGAGTAACTGACAGAGAAAACAATAGGGATCTTTAAAAATATAGACAGATTGACATTCAGTTGTTATTTTATTTCATTAATAATCATAGCATAAAATGATTATTTAGTCTAATTTTCTTTATTAGTACAGCCGTGCGAAGCCGGGGCGAGCAGCTAGTATTTCATAATTACAATTTGGTTATATTTACATTAATTACTCATTGCTATTAAATTATTCAATTTGCTTACCTAACATCAAGTAAAGAACAAATGTAACTTACAGATAAGTTGTACCTATAATAAACCTCGAAACAAGTAAAGCTAAAATATGTAGTTTGAATATCAATTGCTAACCTTGAACAGTCAGAATTGAATCTCGCACATATGGCACACAATACAACTGCTGCAGCACAGAATTCATGTAACATGTAGCGCCAGCATTCTTGAGACCGACCAGGCCAGTCAAGTGCCGGGGGCCGATACAGGGTAAATACTCCCAATCTGACAGTGGAACACTTTTATCTGAAAAAACATGATAATACTTTTTCACACATTGACTTATAAAAAGAATTTAAATGCATACAAGGTGATTATTATTGCATAATCTTCAAAATGAACTGTTTTCAGATATTTTATGTTTAAATTTCCATTTCATCCAGGATATACAGGTACATTTTGGCACAATAAAGTACTGTTAAATATAAGATTATCATATATTTATTTAATACAAACTATTTTGAAAATTGTAAAGCTATACTTATACCCAGTACCATAGATAGTTTTAAAGGAGCCCTGTATCGAAAGCTCTGGAGGAAATCTTCTTACTCCTGAATTAGATAGTAATATTCACATGCTGTATCCTGGGAAAAACTATGAACTCTGCAATATTTGATGATATAAGTAGGTAAATCATTAAACCTATATTATAAAACAAAGTCCTCCGCCGTGTCTGTCTGTCTGTTCACGATAAACTCAAAACTACCGAACAGATTTTCATACGATTTTCACCAGAAGATTAAGAGTGGTTCATGAGGAAGGTTTAGGCATATATTATAGTTTGTCTACGTTTTTTTATTATCGGGGCGGGGACAACGTCCGCCGGGCTCGCTGGTAAAGTATAAAAAAAAATGTATCATGATAATGGTTTTGCTAAGGCGGTATAAAAATAGTTTACCGGTGTAAAACATCTGCTCAAGAAAGGTGGCGAGCTCGGCCATGTTGGGCACGCAGCCGTGCACGAGCGCCAGCAGCAAGTCCGTCGCAGCGGAGACAGCGCCCGGCGACCGACACAGCGGCTCCGGCGGCTCGCACTCCTGCCGACTCGAGCTGCCACCCGACGCCAACAGCGCCGATGTGTACCAAGCCCACGAGTACGGCCAAAGGAACTCTGTTGTAATTTCCTGACAGACATCATATCTTATTATTTTCTGCTCACAAATTGTCTTTTACATTTTTCTGTCAAGGATTTGTTACCTACAAATAGCTAGAGAGAGAGCCAGTAGAGTCACGCTGAAGCTATTCCTGGTTTCAGCATGAATGGATCGGCTCGCCCGGGGTACTACCACCCGACCTACAGAAACACCGACGTGAAGTTGCACTGTTGCGTTTCGTTCGGTCACTGAGAGCGCCGGTGACACATATCCGCTCTATCATCACCCACCCCTCCCCCCCAAAAACAGGCTGGCAACGCACTGGCGACTCTCCTAGTGTTGCTAGTGTCTATGGATGGTGGTGATTACTTAACATCAGGTGACCCATCTGTTCATTTGCCTGCTATGATATATAAAAAAAACCATAGTGTAGAGGTGAGGAGTAGCAAGTGCTTGCCTTACATATAAATATTATAATGGACGTTACTTTGCACTTCCAGGTGGAATTGACTGACTACTACTACGTCTTACTAACGGCGGTTGGAGAGTACTTACTCGCCCAATCGCATCGGTAGAGTCAACATCGATCTGAAGATGCTGTGTGATGGAGCGTTTACATACCAACAGTGCCAACCGTCGTCAGTAAGACGTAGTAATGATCAGTCAATTCCAGGCGGAAGTGCAAAGTAACGTCCACTACAATATTTAATGATGGATTTCCCAAAAGTAACGCCTTCTTCAACCAAATATCCTCGCCTTACATATATTCTTGGGATGCCCGTTTGTGGTCAGATGTTTGTTAGGTCACATTCATGTTATTTAATGTGTTACAATGGTGTTGTTATGCAACCCAAGTGCTTGAATGCGACTGACTATCCCAGTATCTAATAAATATAATTTTAAATCAAATGCGCGAATGCACATTTGTAGAGCGACATAACACGATAAACAGGACAACTCCTAAATATCAAGTTAAATATTTTGATAAAAAATTAGGCTATTTAAAATGAGTACTACCTTTATCAAACCTGAGTTCTTGTGTTCTGGATGTGCTCCATACTGGTACTTCACTTGTGCTGGTACATGAGTGAATAGTTCCTTGGTGAGATTTAAGTGACCTTCAAGAAGTGTATCATCTAGTGTTTCAGGATTTGCTTTCACAGCTCGTAGCCATGCAACCTAAATGAAAATCGAATATAGATACATTATACAGTAAAATCAATACATTATTTTACATTTAGTGTATAGTATAACAGTTCAGTCTGTTTGTGACCATGACTTGTGTAATCAGGGTAAAACGTTAACAAAATATTAAGGCAACATAATTGAACCTTTTTTTTTTAAGGTGGAGAGAAAATCCATCATGGACTGTCAGGCCCCCGGGGGGGGGCCTGAGCTGAGTCGACCGCCAACTGCGTGCTGGGACGCAGCTGCCGGTGCCTTTCGGAGACTTCAACCGACTAAAACTCCACGACAACCTACGCCACACTGTGGGAGTGTCGTGGGACAGCGCGAGCATGCTCCGCTACACCCCCGGCGGCAGACGTTTCCCACGCCGCACCCTGCTGAGGCAGTGTGTTTGCGAGACTACCTCCTAGCCTGCCAAACCCATGCAATGGGAGGTCAGGGCCCCCGCCCCTTTACCCCTGGGTTCGGCCGGTAGAAGAGAGGTAAACACCATCGCCGTCGCCCCGCCAATGATTTTTTAAACCGAGGTTTACTTCGCTTCCGCCTTAGTCACCCCGTCGTCCCCTCTGGCCTACGTTAACCTAAACATCCTCCTCCTCAACCCTCGATCCTAACAGCCTTCTAGAACCTGACTCAACATTTACATTAATAACATTTACACTGGTAAAAACAATCATATTAACTTAATTTTGGAAGATTTTTAAAGTTATAATTTTGTCAGTTATTGTAAATTAAGTAACAAATGTGTATACATACACAGGTCAGACGTATAAACCAAAAAAAGTATTGACAGTGAAAAGGTTAATTGATTAACATGTAAACCTTGTCAAATACACTTAGTTAACCATTCTATGGTTGTTATACGAGTCATTAGATTTAAAAATGAGCTAAATTCAATTTTAATCGTTCATATATGTTAATTTTTTTAAAAGATTTCGAGTATTTATACATCGATAACAAAGTTCAAATTTTGCCTTTCATTAATATTAGGAACGTCTAAAATTGGATTTAGCTCATTAAATGCATGAGCTTTTGAAATATAACGACCCATATATTTGATCAGAGAAAATACCTCTTCGGCGAGATCATCAAGAGCGCGTGAAGTGGGACCCGCCAATGAGACGAGACGGCATAGTAACTGCAAGAACTGTTGGGCGTTCCGTGCGTGTCGCTGCAGGCGCACTCCCCTCGCGCCTCCCGCACCGCCCAGAGCAGAGAGAGCACCACGAGCTCCCGACCCGCCGGCCCACGCGCACATCGTCAGTAGCTGCTCAGCGCACGAGACCCGCACCTATATAACCAATACATACCCTACTTACTATAAAACTAGCTTCTGCTACGACTTGTAGGTTGTAGTGGCACGCTGATGATTTTTTTTTCGAACTGACTACCTTATTCACCTAGCACCGGACAACGAGCACGCTGAAGCTGTTACTAGTTTCAGCATGAATGGGTCGGCTCGCCCGAAGTACTATCACTCGACCCACAGAAAAGCCGACGTGAAGTAACAGTGCTTTCATTGTTGCGTTTCGTTCGGTCACTGAGACCGCCGAAGGACCGTCTCTCCTCCCCTTTCCCATCCCCCAAACACAAGTTGGCAACGCACTTGCGACTCCCCTGGTGTTGCTAGTGCCTATGGACGGTGGTGATCACTTACCATCAGGTGACCCGCCTATTCGTTTGCCCCGTATATTATAAATGTAAAGAAGAGAGATTTCGCGTGGAATAGTTACTTTAGGCTAAAACTAACATGCGGCGGAAACTCTCATAAAGAAAAATACCCCGATTTTCAAACATTCTTCATAGGTACTCCGTTCCTATTAGCCTTAGCGTGATATTTTATAGTCTATTGCCTGCCTCGATAAATGAGCTAGCTATCGAACACTGAAAGAATTTTTCAAATCAGACTAATAGTTCTTGAGTTAAGCTCATTCAACAAACAAATAAACCCTCCAGCTTTATAATATTAATATAGATAAACAGTTTAAAATAGTAATAAACAGTATGGGCATGTCATGAGAAGAGATGAAAACCATTTAACTAGAAAAGTTTTGATTATGAGGGTGGATGAATATAAGAGCGGAGAGGAGACCGAAAAAGGTGTGGATTTATTGTGTGAAAAATAATATGTGTATAATAAGATGACATAGGACAGGAGAAAAAAGTAAAGGAAAACATGTTGTGCCGACCCTACTTAGTCTTAGTTATCGTGCTGTATCTAATGTCCCACAGTCCAATAGCTCGTAACACAAAACGATAATTCTCACACCTGAATTTATTGCGACCATAGACTAAACTTCGTGGTGATCCACACAGGTGTGGGAGTAGCATAAGGATAACATTTACCTCTTACGACATCACATACAATTAAAAAAAATGTTGTAATATATGGTACATATGATACTTAAGATGCTTATAAACGCATTCTCAGGGCCTAAGACTTAATAAAGTTTTTTTGTTTTTGATAATTGTAGCAGAAATCTGTAATTTTGTAGAGCATTGTTTTTATACTATTAGAGTGTGTCTGATGACGATCCATAGTTCCGTGTTCCTTCCTTCCTTGAAAACTGTAATTAAAAACCAAAAAACCTATTGTTTTCTACGTTTTTAAAATAGTGAATTAATCACAAGTTGGTTTTGTTACTTCATTCAAGCCTTCTCTTCCTTAGAGAGGTTTACCTAGTGATTAAATATTTATGGGCTGGTATTATAAGAAATTTATTTTAAAATTGTACTAACTTGTGGATTAGGGCAATCAATCATCAAATAAAGCGCAGTGTCCTGCCACCAGGGTTCCTGAAGCAATACCTCGAGTCGACCGCCGCCTAGCGCCATACATATTGTTACCACTTCCATGCACTCTCGAACCACTGTAATATTAACAAACTTAAATAAGTAGTGAATCATACCAATGTAAATAGAATGCAATGGCAGTCTCGACTTAAAATGCCTAATGTTTCTCTGCATGTATGTGGACTGAATATAAATAGTTGCTTAATTTAACTGAACAAAGAGAAAGATTTTGCCACAATACTATAAAGATATAGTATCTATACTACAATTCTAATATGCAACACTTATTGCTTGTTCAGTGTAGAATAATATTTTTCTGACAAAAACCAATGGATTTGAAAATACTTACATGTAATATCATCTGTATGCACCATACCGGTTATTTCGACAGTCTGTGCAACTGAAAACGCGAGGGCATAGAGGGCACGTACTGTAGCCATTGTGGGAACCCTCCACCATACAAGATATGAGATTGTGTCACTATCGTCACCACTAACAACAACCTGTACATAAAAAGAAATACAAGTTTCTATAATTATTTCTCTTATAAGATAAACCTTGAATGTAAACTAAATAATACGCGATAAAAAGTTCGAATTCTTAAAAGAATTAAAGGCCCGTGCGCACTAGTTGCGGTGCGGAATAAAAATCGCAATAGATGGTTCGCGCATTGCGGTAGAATTTCCGGATAGTCTAACAGCTAATATCTTCGTTATTTTATATTGATATTTTTTCTTGCAAATAACACAAATGGATATATCTCCCATGATAATGTTTTATCATAACTGAATTATATTTAATTTATAAACTGCATAATCAATAACAGTAGAACGTGTATTTGTGGTATAATATACATTAATGAGTAACCGAAAGATACGCAATAAAGGGCTGCAAAAAACCTAGCTCACTGTCTGTCTCACTTCCTTATACTTGAATGTAGGTAAATTGCCTCACTCTTGCGCCTTTAGGTACCCTATATGTTTGTCTGGCAAGGTTAGATCTGTCGAAACTGTCTGGCTATTGAAGACACATCTAATAGTTACCCATTTAACATGTTAAAATTCAGGTTTGATACTATAACGTAAGAACAATTATAACTTATTATATATGTTAGTTCACAAATTTTTGGAGGGTTTAGCCACGATATCAAGCATGTGTCAATAGATGTCGCGATTTCTAATATTACCCCAAAAAAATACATAAAAAATTTAAACTATATTGTTTGATAAATTTTAGTTGATATTTTATAGACCTTTGCTGCCTTTGTTACCTGCCTAAGCGATCGATAACCCAAATCTCATACTAGCTCATCGTTCCTGCTTATAACAGAAGCATGTGCCAAAAAACTGCCAGCTTTTATAAAATAAGAAAAACCTGGCGCCATTCACGGGCTCTTGGTCTACAAGTTTTACCCCTCGTATTTACTTTTAGAACTAGTAACGCGCTCTGGCTTCGCAAATGTCAAAAATAATAATTACTGAATGATTCATAATAGACATTAAATACTTTTTGTACGTATTTTTAAAATGCACAATTCCGCAGTGCCTTTTTTTATTGTGACAATCAATCTTTTAGTAAATTAATACTGCTATTGTCGAGTAGATTACAATCACAAGTTTCTTGCGATCATTTTAATGAACTAAGAAGATTATGACCGTCTTGTTAGAATATCCTGGAAGTTTTTGTGGCAACTCAGAAACCATGCTTCATAGTATAATTTCCCATCCACTTCGCACAATAACCAAACTACATTACGTAAGACACCACTAATATTATTATATGTTACAAACAATATGTAACAAAACTTGCGGAAAAAAATTATGCGATGAAAAAGCGCAGTGCGCGAAGGGCGCTCCGATTTATTTTTTGACGAAATGAAAAAGAAAATATCTGTAAGACATGTATGCGTCTAGTAAGCACTTCATAGATGTTTTTTTTACTTATTAAATTTACCTGTTTACCCAACGCGTTCGCCAGTTTTTCGGCTATAGACTTGACTATTGATTCACAAGTGTGACTAGGCGCAGTTTGTAACGCTTCTCGCAGTATAGTGATATCTGTCCTGAAATTAATTTTATTCATAATAAATGTGCTTGATTGAGTTACTATAGTAAAAATATGAAACCTTTCATTGAATACCTTGTGGTTTCTATTTTCATTAGTATACATACGCACTTTACAGAATTATTATTAAACTTTAAAGCTAATATGATGCTGAATTTATACAATATTTATTTAAGTTTTTAATTTCTTCCTATTGTTGCGCCGAAATATTTAAAACAAATTATTATATACAATAATCTTTGTTTAATTACGCATGTTTTATTTTATTATCAAACTAGCGGGCCCGGCAGACGTTTTTCCGCCCCAATTATAAAAAAAATCCTAGACAAATTATATACCAAACCGTTTCTCACGAATCACTCTATCCACTGGTGAAAACCGCATAAAGATGCTTTCAGTAGTTTTTGAGTTTATCGCGAACAGACAGACAGACGCAGCTGGGGACTTTGGTTTATACTATGCAATGATTAACCATGATGACAATTTGAATTGCCATTCGACATATAATTATTTATCAAAGGAATATACTAAATACAACATTCAAAAATTTAATCTTTTACAAATGTGAAATCAACGATGTCTACCAATTATTACAAGAAACCAGAAAAACAAAATTAAATTCTAATAAACAATGAACTGGCAATTTGAAGTAATGCTGGGGTGTCGAATAACATCATAAGACTTGAGACACCCAAGCCAACCTCACCTGCACGTGGTGCATCATGCTGAATAACCAATGAGGCAATGGCGAAAGGGGGTGGTAGGGTTTTACAGCCTGACTGGGTCGCAACCACCATGTATATGGCGAAAAAGTCCGTCATAGTGATTTGTTTCTCCGGGTCGCGTTTCGGGATCAGCCTGTGCAATATCCAGCTTTTCGCAGGCCGGCATGATAGCGGCGACCGGCAATGGACAATATGTCACTCGGTGTTCGCCATTGTTTTTGGATTGTACTGTGCTTACCATCAGGCGTTGTGCAGTCATTTTGCCGTGCTACAATAAAAAGAAAAAGAAAAAAAAGACAATTATCGTATGATTGCAAATAAGTTTTCTATGTCTTCATATTTCTGCGTCTTCAACCAGGATGTAACTACTTCCAGTAAAGGATAACATCGTGCTGAAATCATAGCACGGCATTTGGCTTTTTCTAGGTCCACAGATAGCTAGCTACCACTCTCAAGTTGGAAATATGTCCTCGAGCACCAATTGATGTATTCCGGCAGCTTCACTTGAGGGCTCTCAAGTCACCTCTATGTATGCCGTGTTTTCCATTTTATACCATGACGTCATTTAACATCCAATGAGATTATAGTTAGATGCTAAAACCTACAAAGTAATAAAAAAAAAACTTACCTAAATTCCTTATCAGCAGGAGTTTCAGATCCATCTGGGGTCAGTATTTCAAATAAATATCCCAACGTGTACAGCGCTAATTTCGCTAACCGTACTAAAGCTAAGCTGCCAACACTGTAAGAGATTACAAAATATTTACTTAATCATAATTATAAATTTGAATCAAAACCGGGAGGTTATGATATTATAATACTAACCGGCGCGTGTGAGGTGCAGCCCCTTGTAAAAAATCTTTATCAGAAAGGCATTGAACCAATAGAGGTGCCTTCTTTGCACAAGCCAACTGGAAACTACGACTTCGTTCCAATTTCGTTTCGGATGAAGGCAGAACCATGCTATACAATACCTAAAAGAATTAATAACACATTTGCACCTCCAAGATAAATTAGTGCATACAACAATTGTTATATTTGTTTACCTCTACATTGTAGGCTACAGTTGGCGGTGATGGACCATAGAGCATGTCTCTCAACTTGGTATCATCTCGACTTAGTAAAGCCTCTGTCAATTTTTCAATCTGAAATTACTTTAAGTATGAAAAATGAGATATGCTTAATACAATTATTTACAATAACATAATGAATATACATACTGTTTGCTTATGGGCTGGACAGATTTGTGACAGCAAATGTGCAGCTTCAGTCAACGGTCCATGTGTCTTTGTTATGCCAATGTGCTCCAATTCTAATACGAATGGTAAATACCACGAGCCTTGAGCGAACAGCTACAACAGAAAAAAGTTGTTAATGAAGAATTAACTATATGGGCTTATAGGACTTTGGTTCTCTTGAACATTTTCTAATCACTTTTTCTGAATGATATGATGTGACATGAACCGCGCCAACCATTCTTCAGATGTAATAGTTGTTATATAGATATATGCATAAGCGTGTTATGTACATAAGCGTGTCACGTATTATATTTTGGAAGTAACTAACCAACGATTACATGATGGGCCTGCACAGTTTTTTTTTTTTCGAACTGACTCGCTAATTACCTAGCAAGGTCTTAACAGCTTCACCGGACTACTAAGGCGAGCGCTTAAGGCACTCAGCCGATTTTATTTAACAACTAGCTCAAGGGTGCACGGCACACCTCGGCTTGGGCTGTTGCCTGATACATGCAATTCGCGACCTTCACAGCTTACACTTTGACTTCCACACTGTAATCATGTTTCATTTAGGATGGCACGGGTGAATGTATACAATTGTAAAAAGATCCAGCACTCCGGTCACCAATAACCACTGTGGTATCACAAAAGAAACCGTGGCCGGCCATATATAACCAACGCGACGGTGAAAATGTTACCCGGCCTTTTAATGCGGTACTGAACTGAATGGGAATAAGCTCAACCGTGTCAAAGTGGCCAAACCTAGGCTTGGGTTATTGCTTTGTATATAACAACGCTAATCGAACTAAACTTACCATGCAAACTAAGCATGGTTGTCCTAACATGTATACTTCAGTAAGAAAAATATGTGTATGTGCCGCACCAAGTCGTACATGTATTTTGAACCTGACAATTCTTCTATGGCTAACCAAAATAATAGTCTAATGCGTGTGGCATACCGAGATCAGCCCATACATGTATAATATTCATGCTAGGCGGTGGAGTGATCTTTACTCGACTGAGTCGCGACCATCACGTACATAGTATAGTGATAAATTAGTCACTGTGACTTGTACATAACCCACAGTCAAGAGGCTATCAAGCCAGCATAACGGACACTAACTGTGATGGATTGCAAATATTTCGATGATCGTCACTATTCTTGGGATCATAATGTCCTTATAAACACAACTGGTACAGTGAATTTAAAATATAAAATTTAAGCTATAAACAGTATAATTGTGAATTAAGCTGCATATCACAAAAATAGTTATAAAAATTGCAGAGCTGTAATACATACTACACCAGGTAAGGCGTGTTCTGGGGTGGACGAAAGTGGAGGGGACGATGTGCTCGAGTCACTGCTAGTTTCATTTGAAGAACCACATCCGCCACTTCCACACACTTGACCGTCGTACACCTGAGTACATTACCAAAACAGTTTGTCAATGGGGTTATTATTTTAAATGACCAATCTATATATTACACAAAAATATAATTTCAAAATTGATATACCTTAGCAATAACTACAGTTTTTTCCCGCAGCTGAAGATGCGAAAGGATTTTTCTATCATGACTAGAATCGATGATCTCTCCATTTATATAAAGTTCCAATTTATTTATGTAGAGATCTAATTTTATATTGCTGTCTGGACCACATTTTAGCCTGTAAATAAAATAAACATTTTTATATGTATGCATATCCTATCCTATCCATATCCTAAATATGTTGAGAAGTTGGCTTATGGGACAGCCCTGGAAGGCCCAACCTTTTTATACTATAAAATAGTAAAGTGGCATGCAATCCACCTGATGTTAGGTGGTTACTGTATGGACTTATGTATCAACAAACCCAAACAGAATAGGTTGCTACAACTACGAACTTATGTGCCAGTATATGTTACCAACTACTTTTAACACTTTGACTGCCCCACAATAGTCATATATTTCTTTTAGGACACCACGGATGAATTTTTAGTTATAAAATGGTCTTGCACTCTGGTACTCAATGACCACTGTGGCGTTACAAGAGAAACCGTAGTTTGTCATATATGACAAATATGGCAGTCAAAGTGTTAAATAAAACCTTTAAACAGGCACATTTCAGCACGAGTACTGCTACTTTACAGTAGAAATAGGTGGAATGGAAGTGCTGTTACAGATGAATCTTGTACAGGTTTTATAACATTTTTTTATGGCATGAAAGTCAATTCTTTATGCTGTATATATTCAAATTATTAAAACATGACATTTTTATTAATTTCTTAACTCATCACACTCATCAATCAAGGAATTATAAAGAAAAATTATAACTATTGTAATATAGAATTACCTCCTTTGAATTGCGACTCGTAAAGAGTATATAGTCTCATTTGAATGTGAAAACAGTTCTATATCATCAATTTGTCTTTGGCCAGTTTGAAAGTTGAACCTTACAATTAACATACACTGCCTTCCTCGACCAGCCCTAAATATCGGTAATATCTGTCTGTCTATTGAGAATCGCCTATCACATTCATTTATGTATTCTTGTATGGCACGTAACACTCTGCACATTCTAGTACACGCTACAAATGTATCTAAAATGGAACACAATGTACACAAATTAGGTAATATATTGTAAATGTCATAAATAACAATATGAAAACTTATCTTTTATAAAATTACAAAGATTCATAGCTTAAAGTACTATGACTACTCTAGCAGACTACATTTGCTCATGGTTTTACTCGCGTTATGGTAGATTTGATCTATACCTTGGGAACATTTGTTTCGGGATGAAAAAAAAGTGCGTGCGTACAAAGTACACATGTCAGAAGTAAAATGTTATACAAATCTAAAACTTTAGTAAAACAGAAAAAAAAGAAATAGATGAAAAATCTGCGTTTACTGCAAATGACGTCACTTCCGTTGCATAACTGCGTGACGTTACATCTGTAAATTTAACCTCATGCGCCTAAAAAAGTTTCACTTCAAAAACCCCATTTCCTTTTTTATACAGAGGTGTATGACATGTATGAAAGCGTAAAAACACACTTTCATTTATAATTATATTGTTAAGATTGTTGTTTCGATGGAAGTTACCACTCGGTGATGCATAATTATTATATTGGAACTCCAACGCAAATCACATTATCATCACTTAAAATTGTTTAGAAAAATGTTTTATATAAAATTCGGTAAACTTCACTTATGATATATTCGTAAAAAATGTTCGATACAGATACACATACATACATACACATACGATACACATACATCGCTTGCGTTAAAACAATGAAGTAAAAAATACACCATATAGGCTCAATTAGACAAAGAATCAATTGTTTGAATAATAACATTGATAAAATATATATAAACTTTTCCAAGACATTCTAGAAACGGGCTGATATACTTCACCTATAAATTATTGATTACTAGCTTCTGCTCGCGGCTTCGCTTCCGTTAATATAGATATGAGCTATCCTCCACAAACAGAACTTTATACCTATCTGTTTTTTCCTATTACTAACGATGGGTATGAACAATTTCATGATTATCGGATCAATAGTAGATGATAAGGGGTGAAAGAGTAACACATAAACTCGACATTCGAATTCAAAATAGTGGTAATGATATTATTAGTATTATATATATTACAGAAAACCGACGTGCAGTAACAGTGCTTGCATTGTTGCGTTTTGTTCGGTCACTGAGACCGCCGAAGGACCGTCTCTCCTTCCTCTCCCTCCCCCCAAACACAGGCTGGCAACGCCCTTGCAACTCCCCTGGTGTTGCTAGTGTCTATGGACGGCGTTGACCACTTTACATCAAGTGACCCACCTGTTCGTTTTTCTCCTATGATATATGTATAGTATTAAAAAAATAGTTTAAAAACCTTGTTGTTCCATTTCTCGTTGCATGCGCTGCGTTCGCGCGCAACACTGAGTAAGGAACGCCTCGTGGTGCATGGCGGGGGAGAGCTGCGTGCCCACGCACGTGCTCACTTCACGCAACAACTCAATACCGCGTTCCGATATGTCATCTTCGCATTCTGTTATAACCTACAATTAATATTATTTTATTTATACACACATATCACACCCATTAATTCAATCATTTAAAAAAATTAATAATAAAAAGCTGTAGATACGTCATAAGCGCCCGTATATTAACAACATATAACTATTTCTTTTTCACCACCAATTTTGAGTATGTGCCATCTTACTTCCACATCTTATCTATGACAGTGTAGCGTTACAATATTACTTTACGTATGTGTGCGTTGTTGTGCCATTCGTCTAGTCAAAATATTATGTAGGTAATGTGTCTACTGCTTTTCAGTTATAATATAATTGCGGTAAACACGACAAAACTAGAGGTATTGGCTCTCAATTACAAGTACACTTGCCGGAACATACCTATAGAAGTTAGGCGACAGAGTTCTCATTTGAAGGCGGTAGCGTGTCAGGCGATCTTAAAAGAAACTCTACCACCATGTTATAATTTCCTACACCGAAACTCCGGTTCCGATCGTTACGGTTTTCGAAAACACTATACACTGAGCCACCATTGCTTAAAATTCACATAATTGCGGTATACACGCCAAAACTACTCTGTATTTGCTCTCAATTACAAGTATACTTGCCGGAACATACCTACAGGAGTTAGGCAACAGAGTTCTCATTTGAAGGCGGTAGCGTGTCAGGCGATCTTAAAAGAAACTCTACCACCATGTTATAATTTCCTACACCGAAACTCCGGTTCCGATCGTTACGGTTTTCGAAAACACTATACACTGAGCCACCATTGCTTAAAATTCACTCATATTAAAATATATAAATACTCACTCTCCATAAATAATCTAATCCTATGAGATCAGCGTCATTAAGTAAAAAACCTCGTCTCTTTACTTTTAGTTTGCCTTCTTTGGTATTCACAGCTTTAAAAAACCTGTAATATAATATAACATTTCAAGTGGCTGAATCAACAGCTAAAAGCTTATAAAATACAACAGATCGTATTTACCTTTCGAAACATTTAATGCCTGCATGTGTTAACAAATTTGGAGGCAAAGTCATTATATTCCGTCGAAAAAAGTGTAAATTTATATTTGGGTCCAAATCAGGTTCTTCTCCCATTAACTTACTAAACCATCGAAAACAAGCCTCACGGTCTCCTAGATGCGCTGGCATCTCTGCTAAGCACACCCAAATCTCTTTTGCCTGAAAACATGAAATATTTATACTAAGAAACATATATAGTATTTACAATTTTCTTTTACCTTCTATTTTCGGAACTATCTTTACCTCGATTTTGCCACAGGTCAAAACTACTATTTTATTCAAATGTCAGTATTAGCTCAGCTTAGCTATAGCTTCTAGTGGCATACACATTTGCAATTTGTATTTTTAGTGACTCTTTCATCACTTATGCTCGCTACGTATCACACATATAGACCACACTATAAATGTTAATAACATTCCTCAACCAAATGAGTCATACTTCTTAAGTATATTACTCTGCTTATTTTTACGCGTGTTCTAACATATCCAGAATTCAATAGAACGTAATTATAAATATACCATCTTATAAACTACTTTTGTAGATATTTTTTAACATTTAGAATGGGTCTGAACACTCCATTCAGTGTTCATTCATTGTTGGTAACATCTTGTGTGATTTAGTTATATATCTTTCTATCATGCCTTATACACTTATACAGTCAACACATTTGCCTATTTTAAGTATTTGTTACATACTCTACGTCTACATTATTCCCTTCTTCATAAGCGAAATCCATAATATTGTTTGAAATGCAGTTTATTAGCTACTTAGAACAATTAATTGTTAATTCTCCTTTCACTGGTTCAGTCCTATACTGAGGTTTAATATTCTACTATACTAATAAAATTGCCACTCGACAAATTATCAAAGTTATAATGTTATAGGTAATGATCTTAACATTTCTTATTAATTAAATAATGGAGCTTGGTATGTAAATGGTAACATGGTGACGGTAATTATGTTCACATGTGCATAATTTCAGAAAAAAAAACGACAAACAGGCTAATCTAATTAATATTTTTAAATTGTCCAGTCCAAATCCAAGTCCATTGGTATATGTGGATATCCATTGTCTGGTTTTGCAGCGGACCACATATTGATTCGTTACAAGACAGGATTTCCACAAAGAACACCAACCAGATAATAATATTTGCAATTCTTTTTTTGTTAACAATAAAGTTACTTTTATCTTGTAATCAATATATATATTTACCTGTATTTTATTCTTGTAATACGAAAAGGGAACACAAGATTTTACCTACCTGCTCAGCACAAAGCCATAGCTGTCCATCCTTTAATAAAAATCTAAGAAAATTAAGTCTTTCTTGTACTTGCATTGCGTGTGGGTATCTATTATCAGGTAACCAATTATCCCAGTCTATATTGCCATCCTCTGAGAAACAAAAAAATATGAATATATGAATATGAATGAATAAACATTTCATGACTATACAATTAATTTTAAAGAGAAATTACGAACATGTGTGATATTTTTTTCTCAAAAGAGGAACAGGGTATAAAAACAACAATTTTACTGGGTTTAGCAATTTCTATGATTTTAAATGAAACAGTTTTTGGACCTAATAAATGTACATTCAACTTAAATGAATGGGTGTAGTTTAAATACATAAAAAAGGCATTTGTTACAATAAAATCTGTCTTTAAAGTTACATACATCTTAAGAAAATTTATTTCATTTTGTTTTAATATCTGAAATTTCTTACAATACCTCATGATTTAGTATATACTGGGTGAAAGTTTAAAGAGCAGCAATATTCAAGGAAATTATAGTTCATGGTCACATTTAACCTATAAAATAATAACCTACCACCAACCAACCAACGTACCAACGTCACGGTTTTCGAAAACACTATCCACTGAGCCACCATTGCTTAAAATTCACTCATATTAAAATATATAAATACTCACTCTCCATAAATAATCTAATCCTATGAGATCAGCGTCATTAAGTAAAAAACCTCGTCTCTTTACTTTTAGTTTGCCTTCTTTGGTATTCACAGCTTTAAAAAACCTGTAATATAATATAACATTTCAAGTGGCTGAATCAACAGCTAAAAGCTTATAAAATACAACAGATCGTATTTACCTTTCGAAACATTTAATGCCTGCATGTGTTAACAAATTTGGAGGCAAAGTCATTATATTCCGTCGAAAAAAGTGTAAATTTATATTTGGGTCCAAATCGGGTTCTTCTCCCATTAACTTACTAAACCATCGAAAACAAGCCTCACGGTCTCCTAGATGCGCTGGCATCTCTGCTAAGCACACCCAAATCTCTTTTGCCTGAAAACATGAAATATTTATACTAAGAAACATATATAGTATTTACAATTTTCTTTTACCTTCTATTTTCGGAACTATCTTTACCTCGATTTTGCCACAGGTCAAAACTACTATTTTATTCAAATGTCAGTATTAGCTCAGCTTAGCTATAGCTTCTAGTGGCATACACATTTGCAATTTGTATTTTTAGTGACTCTTTCATCACTTATGCTCGCTACGTATCACACATATAGACCACACTATAAATGTTAATAACATTCTTCACCCAGATCAGTCATACTTCTTAAGTATATTACTCTGCTTATTTTTATGCGTGTTCTAACATATCCAGAATTCAATAGAACGTAATTATAAATATACCATCTTATAAACTACTTTTGTAGATATTTTTTAACATTTAGAATGGGTCTGAACAATCCATTCAGTTTTCATTCATTGTTGGTAACATCTTGTGTGATTTAGTTATATATCTTTCTATCATGCCTTATACACTTATACAGTCAACACATTTGCCTATTTTAAGTATTTGTTACATACTCTACGTCTACATTATTCCCTTCTTCATAAGCGAAATCCATAATATTGTTTGAAATGCAGTTTATTAGCTACTTAGAACAATTAATTGTTAATTCTCCTTTCACTGGTTCAGTCCTATACTGAGGTTTAATATTCTACTATACTAATAAAATTGCCACTCGACAAATTATCAAAGTTATAATGTTATAGGTAATGATCTTAACATTTCTTATTAATTAAATAATGGAGCTTGGTATGTAAATGGTAACATGGTGACGGTAATTATGTTCACATGTGCATAATTTCAGAAAAAAAAACGACAAACAGGCTAATCTAAAATACTATATTGTTTTCAAATAACCTAGGGTTAAAAGGCATTGGAATTTACTTACAATATATAATCAAATAAAAATGTTTACAGACTCTCAGAACAACCAGAGAAACCAAGCACATCTAAAACAGGTTTAATTGAGAGGTTACAGAACAATCCTCTCAAATTTTACCCTGAAGGTCACCCCATGAATCAAATTAAAGAGCTTGAGGACACACTTTTTGGTCATCTCAATACTGAACTTTTACCTCTGAGCAAAAGGAGAAAAATCCTAAGGAGATTTGAAAGAAAAAAAGAAAGAATTCTGGCGCAAAACAAACTTATTATACCAACTGAAACTAATGTGGACAAAGTTGACAGACCTGGAAGTCTGTGGGATCTCAAGGACATACCAGTAAGGAGATCAAAAGTTCGCATGAGACCAAAAGAGAAATTTATTGGTCCAAAAAAACCAACAATGTATACAGTCAAGAACGATAAAATTGTGAGACTGGAACCTGTTAATCAGGAGGAGAATGTAGACGATTTTCGAGCAGTTGATATTGTAATGCCAATCAACCTCGCAGAGGCACAACTACTTGAAGGAACAAAAATGAGCATTGATGATATAAGGAAAATAGATAGGTTTAAAAATTATGAACCTGGGATACCTTCTAAGGTATGGATTTATTTGATTATACAATATACATATGTATAATCTCTACATATAATAAGAATTTAAATGTAAAGTGTTTGTACTTTTAAGACTTTTTGCTCATGAACGAAAACCAAAGTGAATGGCGAGGGTGCATTCGAGGTTAATAACCTTAACATTACGTAACCCGTGAACTATCCTTTCAACGAACAATTAACTGAGTCACGGTTTGGCGGCGGCGCGCGGTTTGGGTACGGGGAGAGGTGTGGTAGCACGCACACTGGCGCGTAACGTAAATAAACTAAACGTTACAAGTGTATATCAGTTTTGTTTTTCTCTAGATAGTTAGGTCAAATATTAAACACCTATATTTTTACAACGAGAAGCGAGTACTGATTAAACCTGTGTAAATATTGCGACTGACTAACCTTTCATACATTATATTTAATGTTTGTTATGAGCATGTCAAGTATCTTTACTGTATACCTGATACTGCAATAGCATCCAAAAGCAAAAAGAACCAGTAAGTTGTCCTGGTGACCTATATGCTTGCATATACACTGTGTAGTTTTATTAATTAACAGCTGCAGTTAATGAGTTGCGTTGTTACATTTCAAAATTATTTGGGTCCGATTTTAATCGTTCATGTAACATGTTTAATTTTTTTAAGATTTCCAATTTTTTTTACATCTAGAACGAACTTCAAATTTTGTCGTCCATAAGGTTTTTAGTTTGTTTTTTATGATCTTCATATTTTACGTGTACAGATTTGAAGATCTTGGAAAATAACGAAAAATATTAGAAATGGCTAAAATTGGATTTAGCTCATTTTGAAATATAAAAGCACATTTATCCTATTTAGAATCTTACCAGCGAGTTTTTGGCGAACACTCTCCATGTAATGCGTAAGAGAGTTAGTGACTAATATGACAAGTGAATGCTGTGTCTGTAACCGATCTATAAGTTCCTGCCTCGTGACGTGTGGACGGACTCCGGTAGTGCCACCCGCCTCGTACAAACAACAAATATCCTTCATCATTTTAAGCGCTGGCAGAACCCAATTTTCATTCGTCTTCAATTGTTCTACACATCTGTGAAGACAAGAATAGGAATTTACACATATCGTAATCACTTTTAAAATAGGGTTACTTAGTAAAAAGACCATACTTATCAAGCCATAGTGTTTTCTGAGTATCACGATCTTGACTACAGCTATAATCAAGTATTTTGATAAGGTTACATAATGCTACGTCTAGTATCTCAGTGCAAACTTCCGCCGATTGTGCCAAGTTCCAAAAAAGCACTATTACCTAAAATAAAGATTACAGAAATTAGAAAATTTACCAACATTCAAGAAAAAAACGTTCAATCCTATGAATAACGTACCTTATTTGCCATTACCCCATCTTTATCATCTTCCGCTAACCTTCTAATGACTTCCAGTAATTTATCGCTCTGTTTCTTAGAAGATGTGGCCCAACTCGCCTGCAATATTATTTTTAACAGAAATTTTAATGGAAATACTATTTATTTTTAATATTACACTTGAACTACGAAACGAATTAAGATATAATTGTACCTTAAAACAATCAAATAGATGATCCAGTTGATCAGGTGTGAAGTCCCATGCTAATTTAGCTAACAAATCATGGAGATTTTTAACAATGGCTTCATGTTTACCAAGTTGCGCTCGCCATAGAGCATCTAGATCATCCCTGGTCAATGAATTCTCTTTTATCATAAACCTTAGCATTTTTTCTAATCTATCAACGTACTGAGGTTGATGTAGTGAATCTCTGAGCACTATATCAAGTACTTTATTTTCACGGATCCAATTCTGTAACATTAATATTTCCATGTATATTTTTGGTAAATTCTTAAAATACATATTGAAATAATTAAAGCAGATATTCGCATCAATCATATTTCTAATATAAATTAATTGAACTGGAACAATAAAAAGCCAGCATTTAGTTTAACTTCTTACAGTAATCACTGCCGGTGTGAGCCATTCCGGTTTTGGTTGCTGTGAGAATGTGCTGATTAATTGGTTGATTTCATGTAGTGCTGACATTTTACCATTAAATGACGACATTTGTAACAATCTCAAGATCATTTTCAACCGAAACATTTCCAGAGCTGCAATACAAGTAAATGTATAATAAATTAGGTACACATAAAATTCGTTTCGTATTGCTAAACACAAAATTAAAGCTTAAAGGCTTTTTGGACAATAATAATACGAACTACAGTGTACACTCTTTATAACGAATTTCAAGAGACCGAGTATTTTCTTCATTGTAAAGACTTTTCGGTATACAGGCGGAAGAAAACAAATAAATGTTTTTATGGTAAACTAAACAAATTGAATTAATTACAACGTTATAGATAGTTTTTCCTTATAACGAACAACGTTATAAAGAGTTTACACTGTAGTAACAATAATTTTACGACAATATTACTTCATAAAATGGTACATCGTTTTGAGAAAACATATAAAATGAATCCCGGTTAGGAGTAGTCAAAGTCGAAATAGGCATCAACGACACATAATATAAACTAGGAACATTTAGACTATGACAGTTTTCGAGTTGAATTTAAAGACCATGCAGTGTAAGTACGGTTTGAAGTTCCACGTCAACAACGGTGCGCCGAAGTGATGAACGGAATTCGGTAACATACAGTGTAGCGGCAGAGGGGAGAGAGAAAACTGCGCCCCTTAGCAGCTACAGGGTGTGCTACCGATTCAGTGCGGTGCCCAGACTCCTTGCAGAATTACACACGGCGGGAGACAACAAATCAGCAATGCTAATTAATAAATTAATCAAGTGCCAACTAAAGTAAACGAACATGCAAACTATTACCATTTTACAATACAGGAACATTTAATACATAAAAAGGTTTTGTTTAATTCGGATTAAAATAATAATCTGCTCAGCTAAATATAGCTCTATTAAACACTTAGATAATTTGAAGTATATCATTATTATATCAACCGAATTCTCAATAAGCATCGGGGTATTGAAAATCTTAAACGGGTTATATAATATATGCTTTACCATAATTTTAGTTTACTACATTATTTCAACATATTATTTGCGACTCAACTTTCTCATATTTCTTAAGGATGTCGTTAAGAATTCACATACTTAAAATGAATTTGTAAGTTAACAGATCATTATATAAACTTTGAAAATATTTTATATCTGCATGCTTTTATTAAATCCAATGCTACTCCCATTCCTGTGTTTCACTCCCACGAAGTTTTCTCTATGGTCGCGATAAATGCAGATAAGAAAACACTTTATCGTTACGAATTACCGTGCTGCGCGACTAGAGATTCGATGATAACTGGAATTGCGGATTTTACACACATTAGAGAAATGTAGCTATTCTATGTTCCAGATATTATTAAAACGACAAACGTGTACGAACGTTTTTCTAGGCCTCTATCGAAAATAATTTTGGGGTTAGTTTTAGACTGACAAGTAGCCGAAACATCGTCAAGCAGGAATGGGACTAGCTTAAAAATTGATCAATATGCCGCTTCGATCAACAATAACTAGATAAACGGTCACGTACAAAATCGAAGCTAAATCCTGTCCGCGTAAATATATACTTATGTGTAGCTATTTGTTTACTAAGGGAGAAAAAAAGATTTAAAACAGTTTTAAGTTCAACCTAATTACAACCATAACACCTAGTAGTAAAGTCACAAATGTTCAAAATATTATCTAATACTTACGATAAAACGAGCAAAGCAATAAATTACTCCCCTCACAAATGAAAAGACAACATAAACAACATTTAGTGTGTATTCAACCTTAACACGTAATGAGTATGTTTTCCCCTTATTGTGCGTGTTTGTGCGTGGCGAGGACAAACATTTGTATCACAGATTTAAAATCGGTAATTTTGATCAAAATTTAATAATACAGTAGAACCTCGATAACTCAAACCTCGATAACTTAAAAACCTCTATAACTTCAAAAAATAATATGTTCACTTCCCATCAGAGCCCAAAACCTCTACAACTTAAAATACGCAACCTCTTTAACTTAAATAAGTAATCTCTGTATTGGCCCTCAGTAACTTAAAGAAATGTTTCCACAACCTCTATAACATAAAATTGTTTGTCAATGAGTCATTTTGAACGAGTGTGCAAAACAAAAAGTTTCGGTATTTGTTGCACATGTCTGCGTCAAACATTACTTTTGAAGACTTCGTTACTTGCGATGATGAAGTAGGCACAGCAGGGACGTTAACAGAGGAAGAAATATTGGAATCAGTAAACAATTTTATTGAAAGTGATAAAGACGATGATTTTAACGAGCCACAAACGCCATCTACAAGCGTATCAATCAACGAAGCAAAAAGAGCTTTAACAACTGTACGATCATTTATAGAGCAATGTAACAACATAAAAGATAATGTATTCTCCTCTCTATTTGTCATTGAAAATCAAATCGATTTAGAAACTGTGAATTGTTTAAAACAAAAGAAAATCACAGACTTTTTTAAGTAGACTAAACCTGCAATGTGCAATGTGAATAATTAAATATGATTATTTAAATTTCTGTATTTTATTGAACCAATCCTTCTGACGCATTCGAGTAAAAATAGGAACAAGGGTACATACGTGCATATGTACATACCTACCTCTATATTAACCTATCCCTAACATAGACCCTTGATAACTTAAAACCTCTATAACTTAAAATATTTTGTGTTTCCCTTGGACTTTTAACTTGTCGAGGTTCTACTGTATATGTTAGTTTAAAGCTTAAAATATAATTTATTCAACATGTATTAGCGAAAGTAAGATACTGCGGCCGTTAAATTGCTTTTATGGGTATTATTTTTGCATTGGCTGTGTTTCAAACTAAACAAAATAAGAGCACACATTTCGAGTGAGCTGTTATTTACCGAGACGTATTTTTCGCGCCGACCCGATATCTAGTTATTGTTGATCGAAAATATGCCATACGAAAAATATATTGAAAAAAAACTTACATTTATGTATACTATGATAATGAGGCGTTTTAATGGACACATATTTACATGTTCGGATCAAACATGACACTGTGTCAGTCTTATTTTCAGCACCACGAGCTTCCCTCTTCAACTCATCGTCTGTTAAACTTTCCAGTAAAGTGGGTATACACTCCTACCGATCAACAAACAAATATCTTAATAACACCTCTATGACAAATAAATTATATATAATATATATAAATATCTACTTAAAATGAATTTATTTGTTAATATAATGATGTTATTATTGCACAGATAAAAACATGATATTTTATAAAAAGTACATTTAATTTCTTAACAACGTTCCTACAACCTAAAGGTATCAAATAAAATAATAATGTAATTCTATTATTATTATAAAATGTCAGTTTGTCTATTTGCAGCAACGTTGGTTTAGTGATAGCATGTTTAGACACCCCGTTGATCAGTGTAGGTTTAAATCCTTATAAAGAGTTTGAAATATCAGAGAAGCCAAACATCATAACGAAACTATACAAATCTGGTAGAATTTTTGATAACATCCACTTGGCTATCTATAACCTTCATGTTGGATGCCTGCTGCCAGACATCAGTAAGTGTATTCTCACATAATCACTCGAGAAGTAGTCCTCTCTAAGCCTAGCATATTACCATTACGAGTCACATTGTCACTTATCATCAGGTAAAATTGTAGTTAAAGTATAAAATCTATAACATTAAATAAAAATAACATAAACTTTTTTAGTTACATGATTCCTTTTATTTCAAAGATGTACTCTTGGACCAGGTTTTAATGTCTAATAGCGCTTCCTATATTACCTATGAAATTGCCGTTTTGTATGAAAAAATTTAAACGATTTTTTTTCATGTATTTTTTATTTGTATTAATCGAAGTAATCACCCATGCAATCAATGCATCTTTGCCAACGCAGTAACAGTTTATTGATGCCCTTCTTAAAGAAATCAGCTGGACGGGAGGCAACAAATTCTTCAAAGGCATTTTGTACTGCCTCTCGGGTATTGAATTTTTTTCCCGCCAAGGAGTTATCCAAATTCTGGAAAAAGTAGTAGTCTGTAGGCGCAAGGTCTGGTGAGTAGGGCGGATGACGGAGAACTTCCAACCCCAGTTCTTGCAACTTGGAGACCGTCTGCTGTGCAGTATGAGGTCGCGCGTTGTCGTGCAGGAGCAGCGGAGACGAGCGATTGACCAATGCTGGTTGGAGATGTGCCAGCTTCTCCATCATTGTGTTCAGTTCTTCACAGTACACATCTGCAGTAATGCTCACCCCGTTTGGTAAGAAGCTGTGATGAATCACACCGGCGCTAGACCACCAAACAGTGACCATCACTTTTCTAGGGGTAAGTTTTCGTTTAGGGCATTGTTTAAGTGCTGAACCAGGATCCAACCAACTTGCTGAGCGCTTGTGGTTATCAAACAGAATCCATTTTTCATCGCAGGTAACAATGCGGTTCAAAATTCCTTTATTTGTGTGTCTGTTGAGCAGTGCAAGGCACGTCTCGACGCGTACTTCGCGCTGGCGATCATTGAGTTCGTGGGGCACCCATTTGTCAATCTTACCTTGCCAATTTGACGCAAATGGACCAATATTGTTTTGACGCTAACGTCGAAAGCTGCTGCTAATTCAGTCATAGATTGTGTATCATCAGCTTCCACAATCGCCTTTAATTCGTCATTGTCGACCAAAGTCTTCGGACGACCGCGAGGTTCATTTTTCAGGTCGAAATTCGCAGAACGGAAGCGATCAAACAAATAACAGGTGATGCGTTGGTTTGTAGTGTTAGCTCCGTAAACGTCGTTGATGTTGCGTGTCGCTTGTGCCGCGTTGCTGCCACGACGGTACGCATATTCCATAATTACTCGACTATTTAACGTATCCATGATGATAAAAAAGATTGAAATGCGATGAATATGTAACACTAATCAATAAACAAATGAAGAAGAATTCCATGTTTTAAAATAAAATTCATTTGTAATTAGAATTCATAGTCAAACAAAAAATATTTTGATTTGAAATGGCCAGTACTGCAGAACGGCAATTTCATAGGTAAAGACCTATTATATTGTTATTGAAACAAATTATGACTATAATAAAATTTTAAATATATTAAATTATTAAATATCTATTCGATTTTGGGAGTTGCTTAAATTAAAATGAGTCCCTTGAAAAAAAATATCCATTTAACAAAAAAAGTTTCCAATTCGCTTTATAAATGACTTAAGTACTGAGGTACGGAGCATACAAAAATACAATGGATTAAAACCTCCTTTTGGAAATCTATTAAAAGGATGTGTAATCCCTCTTAACTATAATTATGAGTAATTGTTGAGATTATAATTTAAAATACCACACATTACTCTCATTTTCATATTTAATTGTAAATCATAAGGACTACTTTTATATTATACAAAAAAATATTTTATCAAAATTTGTAATATAAATGATTTTTTAAATAATCAACTCTATAAATAAATAATAACGTCATAGTCATTACATAGTATAAAACAAAGTGCCTTACCGCGTCTGTCTGTTCGCGATAAACTAAACACTACTGAACGGATTTTCATGCGGTTTCCACTAGTGGATAAAGTGATTCATGAGGAATATTTTGGTATATAATTTGTCAATGATTTTTTTATAGTCAGGGCGGGACAACGTCTGCCGGGCACGCTAGTTAATATATAAAATACTCATTGTCTATATAAAAATATGTATATACATACGAGAACAGTTAGCAAATATGTTGTAACAGTATGTGGAGTAAGTAAATCATGACATAGACCAAGTGGACGTAATAGTTGCCATACTGCAGCAACTCGTGTCTCGCCAGTTGTGGAGCTTTCTAAAGAAGACGGCTGCTCATTCCGAGACGAAGATGAGAACTAAAATATACAGTGATATAGTTATTTTTAATACAAGTAAAAAATCTTAAAGCCATTTGACTATCTAGAGAATTGACAATCTAGTTTTATTTGATTAATCGATAAGATGAACAAATTAAAGGCCGAAACTAGTAATTTGTAAATATATAAAAAAAATATTAAAAGAAGACAGTACATACATCACTGCTTTCACTCATTATTGGTGGTTGATCAACACAATCCACTATGTCAATTTTGTTTTCTTCATTTTCCTTCTCCGTTATCTCCTCAGTAATCTTTTCCTCAGAATTAATCGATGCTGTCAAATCTGGCTTTTGTAAACCCATTATTGTTTCAAACCTCTCTCTCAGTTTAATGAAACCGCCTGCTTGACCAAACCTAAGACAAAATCAAATCATATTTACAAACATTCAAATATAAGGATAGCCCATATTCAGTATAACAGACTTACACATTAACGAGATGTACCAGCCATCCCCTAGGTGTCCGATGATCTTGTGATTTAGCAAAAGGTTCTACTTCTTGAGTGGATCCCTGGCCCGCAGATGTGGAATTACAAGTAGCTGATAAACCGTCACATGAGCGAGAGGCATTGAATGTATGAAATCTATAAAAAAAAATTATATAAATAATAAACCGAGATCTGCCATTGCGTGCGCATCACTTAAAAAGTACTGGATAGAATTTGATCCATTTTTTTATATTTCTTAGACACTTGGTCCATATCTAAAGCAACAAATATAGTCGTCCTGTAGTATAAAGTTATTAAAGATTTTAGAAACTACGATTTTATAAGCAAAATGCGTTTAGCTCTATACATATAATAAGAATGCAAATCTTAAGTGTCTGTCCTTTTTTTTATATACGTGAAAAAATTTGTTGCCCATGTCTAGGAATAAATAATAGAATACATTTCAATCATTTTTGAAAATGTCTGTCTATCCGTTTGTATGAACACGCATCACTGCTAAAGCACAGGGTTCACAATAAAACCTCACATCACAAATCATAAAGCAATCTTCGGGAGTAACTAAAGTCTTCATTTTATTAAAATTGGTCTACTCTATCAAAAGTTATTGTAGTTTGAATGACGGCTCGAGGTAAGTACGAGAGAAGAGTAGTAGTCTGTACTAATATTATAAAGCTTATTTGTTTGGTTGAACGTGCTAATTTTAGTAACTACTGGTCCGATTTGAAAAATTATTTCTGTGTTAGATAGATCATTTATCGAGAAAGGCTATAGACTATATATCTTTACGCTAAGACTAAAAGGAGTGAATCAACAATGAAGAATAAACATTTTTCAGGGTTTTTTCCTTTTGAGAGCTTCTGCTGCATGTTAGCGTTAACCCAAAGTAACTATTTCACGCGGATGAAGTCACGGGCAGAAGCTAGTCTATAATATATCAGAGAATCCTAATATTTAACACCACACAAATTTAACCAAGACACAGCACAGCACCCATGATGGAAGATCGGAATTGCTACAAATGGAGTATATCTTCTATACATTTTTTCTATTTGAAAATGCATCATTACTAAAGTACTGCGTTCACAATACAACCTTAACAAAAAAAAATCATAAAGCATACCCTCTAGTAGCATTTAGTCTTGATTTCACTAAAATCAGTTCACTCTTTTAAAAGTTATTGTAATTTTAATGAGGATGCGACTTAAGTAGGAGAGAAAAGTAGATAAGTAAACGGACTTAACACAATCGGATTATTGTAGTAGTCACTGGTTTTTTACATTAGTTTCCACACAGACAGAGCCGTGGGCACAGCTATAATAACTAAAGAAAAACATAGTATTTAGTTAACTTACTTATTTGTAGGATTGAAAACCATAGATAGTAAATGTAAAAATCGTGGGTCATCTAATTTCATTGCACATAATTTCACCAGCTTCTCGCAATTCGATCGCACACACTGCTGTATGTTGTTTTTCCATGAAGAGACTGCATCATCCGTCAATATTTTTGTAAAAGATACTGTAAGTGCTTCATTATAAAATCGTTGGCATGCTGGGTTGTTCAAATCTTCACCTTTTTGCATTGCATATGAAAACAAATTATAAAGTTATGTTTTGTCGAACAAAATATATAGAGCAAATTTATTAATAGTGTAAAAAAACATAAGTTTCAACTTCTGAAACTAAATATAAGACTCCAAAATAATAAGATAAGACACCACTCTAATAAAAGAACCTAGGTAAAATAATTTTACTGGGACTTTTGACTTTAGTCACGTAAAATTGTCACATAGAATTGTAAGAGCAGAGTCATTTCTATAGGAAAATAAAAAAATTGTACTGTACGAAAAATTGAAACATAATTGAACACAGCCTACTATTATGACGAAAATTTTAAGAAAAAGCAGATACTACGTTTTCAGTGTGTACAGTAAGTACCATTAGTTCAATGACTATTGGGTATAAAAATATTCACCTTTTGTAGCCAATTCAATAGCAGAAACAAGTAGTGCCTCTAACTCTTGTTCAGGCAACACTGGGACAACCCAACGAGGATGTGATATTTTCTCTTCCAGAGCTTTCAACTTAGCCTCAGGGAACCCCATCTAGAATTAATTTTTAGATTAGAATTAAATATATCTATTGTACAATAAATTAGACAGATATTTTAAAACAAAACTGGACTATTATTTGCAATTTTGTCAATAGTAAATAATCCCAACAACAATTTGAAGATACTGGGTAGTAAATAAAATTGCTATAAGTTACGCTATTTTTGTTCTAACATCAGTTATTTTACACAATACAATTTCAATTGTAAGCATATAGGGAAATAAACAACAAAATTTTATAATATAGACATTACTTTATTTTTCTACATTTATAATTCTACCTCATATCATCTACTAGAAAAGAAAAAAATTCATACAATGTAATAAAGATATATATATGTAACAGATTTTTGTTTATTATTCATATCTTAAAATTGACACAAAGGGTTTATTCATTTATTAAGTTTTAATTCTCATGATTGCACATAGAATGGTTTACAAGGTCCAAAATTTATCAAGAAACACCTATATGTCTATGATATAAAAATTACTTGGTATCCACTTCTATAATATGGTACCATTTTTAATGATATTCACATAAACTCAGTGGCTCTACCACCATAAAAGTTACGTTGTTTATGTTCTAACATGAGTTATTTTCAACAATACAATTTCAATTGTAAGCATATAGGGAAATAAACAACAAAATTGTATAATGTAGACATTACTTTATTTTTCTACATTTATAATTCTACCTCATATCATCTACTAGAAAAGAAAAAAAATCATACAATGTAATAAAGATATATGTAACAGATTTTTGTATATTATCCATATCTTAAAATGAACACAAAGGGTTTGTTTATTTATTAAGTTTTAATTCTCATGATTGCACTAAGAGTGGTTTATAACGTCCAAAATTTATCAAGAAACACCTATATGTCTATGATATAAAAATTACTTGGTATCCACTTCTATAATATGGTACCATTTTTAATGATATTCACATAAACTCAGATAGCACTGTGATTTTCAGAAAAAAATGTTTATTACTTATAACTAGCGGGCCCGGCAGACATTGTCCTGCCCTGATTATAAAAATAAAATCTGGACAAACTATATACCAAAACGTTCCTCGTGAGTCACTTTATTCACTGGTCAAAACCGCATAAAGATCCGTTCAGTCGTTTTTGAGTTTATCGCGAACAGACAGACAGACAGACGCGTTAAGGGACTTCGTTTTATACTATGTAATGATTTGACCATTACATTATAAATTCCATTTCCATATAGAATATGTTTTAATTCTTGAAGAAATTCTTACCTCCCCAGGCATTTGTTCCTGTTCTTTCATAGATATAGTCATTATATTACAATATAATTACTCATTGCAATCTCTGAAAGGAAAAAAATGTTTATTCATACATAGGGAACTAGATTGTTTAATTATATACAAAGGATTTTTTGCAAAACCACTATAAATAGAAATACAACAATACATTATTATTTTAGCTTATATAAGCATTATATCCTTGAATGATATGTTACGTTTTGGAAATTAATATTATGTTGTGATGAGAAGTCATGAAGCTGTTGAACTAGCAGGTTCAAATATTGTGATATTTATGTTATGACTAGCATTCTCCTCATTATTATAGGAAAGTATGTGCTGAGCTACTTAATACTAATTTTTATTACTGTAATCACACCATCATAGCTGTTACAATTACAGAAAGGTTTTGATAATCCGAACGCTTCTATTATCCAAAAGAGCCCACCTCTTACTAATTCCTGTGTCATACAGTATCACAGTGCCACTCAGTGTTCATTCATTTTGCGTACTATACAAAGTAACAGATGTGTTTCAAAAGAGATTAGTACTTATTTATCAAGCAATATAATAATACAAATACCATTTTTATTTTTTTCGAACTGACGCTATTGTCCTATCAACGCCTTAACTACAAGACAAATACAAAATGAGACTGCCAAAGAAAAAGAAAAAGTCTTACATGAATCGGAAGCAAGTGCAGGGATTCCACATATTGGAGTTGTGTCTAAATTAAATTATTGCTTGGAATGTGCAGACCAAATTTATATTTGAATTTCAGAAAAGATTTTATTGCACAAATTGAAGGATAAAGAATTGTCTTTGTTATTAAGCATCATTCAGTAAAAGTAGTATTTCAGATTTTTTGAAAAGTGTACTAATACTTAATGTTTAAAGTATGCAGTATCTTTCAAAAAGAAGGTTTCTTTCAGAAAGTTTGATTTCAACAAACATCTTTTAAAATATATACATACTATAATCTGAATGCCTCATTTATCCGAACAGAGTGAAAATTTTGAGTGTTCGAATTATCAGGGCCATAAGGTATTGTTTTTTTTTTAGAATTGAACAATTAAATATCTAGTATCTATGTAGATATTATGCCATATTAAACTGAATTCTTCATATTTAGACAGTATTAAAGTCACAAAATCCAAGCAGGTTTCAATTAAATGTAAAATATTTTTTAAATGTTGATTGTATATATTCATAAATTGTGTTCCCTTTGAACATTTAGAAACTTAAATCTTCTAGTTGTATCTATTTCATTGTAAAGATCAAGTCATGATTTTATAATTCTTCTCAACAAAGAAGAATATTATTAGGGTTTTACTTTTTTATTTTTTAAATGTAATGTTCGCCTTTCTTTGAAGTTCTCACACTTGCATCCATTAACAAAATAATAATTATATTAATTAAGGGAAAAAATACAAGAGGGGTGTTTTACACTGTCAAAGCAACTTCAGCCATACTATTAAAATTGTGTTTTTTATCAAGCAATCTTGATGAACTGTCACATTACAATGTCTAATTCATTCATTTTTGAAGTATAACAATTACTTACTTCTTACTTCTACTTACTGATGAAAGGTTTTAGGTCAGTTCTTATATGTTTCTTTATATTTAGACAATATTAAAGTCACAAAATCCAAACAGGTTTCAATTAAATGTAGAATGTTTTTAAAATTTTGATTGTATATATTCATACATTGTGTTCCCTTTGAACATTTAGAAACTTAAATCTTCTAGTTGTATCTATTTCATTGTAAAGAGCAAGTCGTGATTTTATAATTCTTCTCAACAAAGAAGAATATTATTCGGGTTTTACAATTTTTTTTTAAATGTAATGATCACCTTTCCTTGAAGTTCTCACACTTGCATCCATTAACAAAATAATAATTAGATTAATTAAGGGAAAAAATACTAGAGGGGTCTCATTCATTCATTTTTTAAGTATAACAATTACTTACTTCTACTTACTGATGAAAGGTTTTAGGTTAGTGCTTATATGCATACTTGACAGTAATTCATTCATTTTTGAAGTATAACAATTACTTACTTCTTACTTCTACTTACTGATGAAAGGTTTTAGGTCAGTTCTTATATGTATACTTGACAGCATAAATAAAATAAGAATTGATATAATCATAATTGTGAACTGTTATACTTTATCTACTACCACTTTAAATTTTAGAGTTGAAAACAAGTATCTGAATGAATGGCCAAAAATTTAATAGGTGTAGACAACGAAATAAATTATATTATGAATAAAGTCCAAAAATGTATGATATTGGATTAATCCACAATTTAGTTTTTCATTGTAAAGAGCAAGTCGTGATTTTATAATTCTTCTCAACAAAGAAGAATATTATTCGGGTTTTACAATTTTTTTTTAAATGTAATGATCACCTTTCCTTGAAGTTCTCACACTTGCATCCATTAACAAAATAATAATTAGATTAATTAAGGGAAAAAATACTAGAGGGGTCTCATTCATTCATTTTTTAAGTATAACAATTACTTACTTCTACTTACTGATGAAAGGTTTTAGGTTAGTGCTTATATGCATACTTGACAGCATAAATAAAATAAGAATTGATATAATCATAATTGTGAACTGTTATACTTTATCTACTACCACTTTAAATTTTAGAGTTGAAAACAAGTATCTGAATGAATGGCCAAAAATTTAATAGGTGTAGACAACGAAATAAATTATATTATGAATAAAGTCCAAAAATGTATGATATTGGATTAATCCACAATTTAGTTTCAAAGGAAATATTAAACACATTCTCAAAAATGAAAACAATACTTGTACTAACAATTGCAAAACCCATCATAGCATTATACTATTATCAATCAAAAGGTATGTCAACAAGTTAATAAATACAGCATTTGTAAAGACAATAATGATTACTTACACTTCGATATAAATTAAACTACAAAAATCCTAGATCGGAAAGATTCACATTTATACCTACAGACCGACAAGGTCTATGGTGGAAAAGATTAGAAAATAATGTTATTAGAAAAATAAAACTCTATAAGCCAAAATTATATTATATTCTGTAAAAACACAAGCTACTAAATAATAAAATCGATAGTATTTATCAAAAATTCACTTCTAGAATTTATATTGCACAAAACATCCGACGAAAATCAATCGATTATAAATAACAATTTCAAACGCTTATAAATTATAACACCAATGACTGGCAACTTCCTAAAATCGGTAAGTATGTAAGGTAGTATTTTTATAATGTAAAAATAAAATCAACACCCTACGCACAGACATAAAAAATAATAATTCGTATGATCAGCCGGCGCGACAAAATGGCGTCATTTTCCTAAACAAGACAAAGCAAAAAGCATTTTTTATATTGTTCACAATGACATTTTAAAACACAAGTTCATCAGATATTTTACCTTCATAATCAATATGCATCCAAATCACTGAAAAAAGCACAATGTAAAACACAAATTCAGTTACACTTTTGACGTAATGTAAGAACGAAAATAGTTTTTTATTTTGATTAGTTCATTTGGATAGGGAGGCAAAGGTAATAAATATCATAGAGTCAGTAAGAGGATCCTAGTACTGTTTATTCGTACTATAATTCAACAAATAATATATTTTTTTCAAAAAGTATCGTTGACGTTGTATATTTTTACCTAAATTTATCTACAAACTACACTATATATTAAAAATATATATGTTGTACCTATTTTTATTACTGTAAAAATTACAAAAGAATGCTATAAAATATGAACATAATCTTGGTATAAATTAAATAACATTTTATATAAAATTATCAAACTAACACGAAACTACGTATGTTTACACAAACCTATAATTTAGTTTATTATGTAGTGACGTTATGTCACGTCTCATAAAGAATTTTCTGCTGGTATTTGACCCTATTAAATTCTACACGGTTTCGTACTTTTCTGTATTATACAAGAGCTACTGGTAAACCTAAAACAAAATGTATATTATTTAAAATGGTACCGTGTAAACTACCTTGAAATGTTATTCAAAAGTATACTTCGATCAACAATAACGATCGAAGAAAGTATACAAGAGGTTATAGAAGCATTTGAAATTATATTTAACGGTTGTCCGACTGTTATCTATGTATATATAATATGTAATTCGGTTTGTATAGCAAAGTTTTTATTGGTATTTGTTTAAATATACGCAATTGACGTTAAATTATGTATTTGTCTGTTTGTATGTCTGTATCTCACTTTCATAATTTATCTAATAATACGTAGTTATTGAAAGACTAGAATTGAATATGTATTTATTTACTAGTGTTTATATACGTAACGAAATTTTTGAACAGATTTCGCAGTTTGGAAATTTATAAAAAATGCAAATCGTAAATTTGACAAAATAGTACAGAGATTTTTCTAAAACAAATACCAATAAAGCAATCGTCAATATGACACTTGACATTATTACTTTTATTTATTTCTGTTTACTTCCCCTCTACTGATCATACCACATCACTTGCCTAACTTTACATTAAATGATAAGGACCATGTGTTTTAAAAATAAATTGTACTATAATCAATCACAATATACTCTGTGGTTCTTCAGTAAATGTTCTTTTCTGTGCTCTGTGGTGACTATTTTTTTGTACAATGTACTCTGTGACTAGTTTGTAATTTCGTGAAGGTTCTGTTTTCAGTTTTGTTGTTGTTGTGTCGCGTATTTTATAATTATTTCGTATTTATACCACTGCAGAAATAACTGCATTATTACATGTTTGCCTATTATTTCTATAAAAATGAGTTTTACAAGCGACGAAGTTAATTTTTTGGTTTATCGCTACTTGCAAGAGTCAGGTACGGCTACTGAACACGGAGACGATGCATTCTACAAGCTCCGTTATTTTCATTATTTATATACCGTAGTATACATATTCCTTGTATTGGAATGTATGCAAACGCGTATCAATTATCCCTGACTCTTCTGCCTTCTCTTCTTATTCATTTCTTATTCCCATATTACATCTTTGGTATACATGTTTTCTTTTTTATCGAAGGTTGTTAATTGTATGTAATTTACTAATCTATTTGAAACCGGTATATAGTTAACGTATGTTTTTTAATTTTCCGCAATGAAATTACAAATGTTTAACATTCTCTGGTTTGAGTTTGATGATAATAGTAAGAAAAAGTTTATTAAGTCATCCCAACAAATGATAATTTATAAGCATTAGTATTTGCAAGTAAGATAGCATTTGACCATAAGTTGAGCTATAGAATAGTTGAAGATGGTCCTAATATTATTCTCTGAATTCTAGGGCTTTATGTGTAAATGACTGATATTGAAAGTGGCTTGGTAACAAATTTGGTACTTCAAACAATAATTGGTATTTTTGTATAATACCGGTCGGCATGCACAGTGCATTTAATACGAAAGTACCACAATTTTTTTTATCCTTTGGAGGAAATTGGTGTGCAGCCATGTAAGACTCCTAGAAAATTTATCATATCTATTTGATCACTGAAAAATTAAGCACATCAGAAATATCACAGACAATTCATGACTACTGAAACACACTTTATTATGAGTAAATATTGAGATGAAAAGATATACCTCGATTTATGGTGTTTGATCATAGGATAATTAAATCATGATAAAATGATCTGAACTACACCTTTTGAAGCCATCACCACCATACTAATTCTAATAAGAATAAACTTACTAAAAAATAAAAACTTACTACACATATTGTATGCTTTGATTTTATAAGAAAAGATTTAAATAACTAAAGTACACCCCTTCTAGCTTAGATACAAACAACTTGCAGATTTTGTCAACTAGAAAATAAGATATAGATGTTTTGTTTTTCTCAGGGTTTCACCATTCTGCGTATTCCTTTGGTATAGAGTCACATATATCTCAAAGTAATATTAATGCAGCATTAGTACCTCCAGCAGCATTACTTAATATTATACAGAAAGGATTGCAGTATATTGAAGCAGAAATAACATTTGGAGACAATGGTCAGTACTTTTATTAGAATTATGTTTATAAACTAATTAGACACTCCTTGTTAATGGACATAAATTGCCATAACTCATTAATCTTTGGCAGGTACAGAAACAAGACTTACAGAAAGTTTAAGTTTAATTGATGCTGTAACTCCGGACATAGTAGCAGCACGTCAGAATGCTCACAATGCTCAAAAACAGGCAACCAAGACAGATACGGGCTCGGGGAGTGAACAAAATGGTGTCGATGTAAGTAAATCGTTATCTGTTCATATAAATATCATTGAAATATCTATCAATAGTAGTATCAATAAATGTCTATTACATTTGAAATAATTCTCTGAAATAGCTTGGTGAGCTTTTTATTACCCCATAGAAGAGTATCCAGAGTATTACTGGATTACACTGAGGAGACTGCATTACTGATATAAATAAACAAAAGTAACTTAAAAATGGTAAAACAGTTATAAAAGTGAAGTAGTATAAACAAATTAACAATATAACAAAATACATGACTTCCCACAACTAACAGATAAAAAAAGGGGAGTTCCCCTGAGACAACTATTTTAAGGAAAATGAATTTGTAGTTAGTGCTTCTATAAAATCTACATAGCTTCTAATATTATACAATTCTAGGGAACCACTTGTAATGCTGTAGTAGCAACAACAGGAGAGCCGGCTACACCAAGTGTTCCAGAAACAATGGATGTAGATCAGTCTATTGAAATTCCTGCAAGTAAAGCCACAGTACTCAGAGGACATGAATCAGAAGTATTTATATGTGCATGGAATCCTAGTACAGATTTGTTAGCTAGTGGCTCTGGTGATAGCACTGCAAGGTATTTTATTTTTAAGAATAATATTGTTTTGCACATTGTTACAGGTTATATGTAATAACAAATTACAGAAGATAAGTAGTAGCCAAGGAACAACATGGATATATCTGAACATTTGAGAAATGTTCTTAAATGCTTTGCAGTGGAAAAAGTCAATGAAATGGCCAATATGTTATGATATTATGTAGTACTACAGAAGACCACTCCTTGAATATGGCTTCCAGATAAGCAAGGTATTTTATTTTTAAGAATAATATCATTTTGCACATTGTTAAAACTGTAATAACAAATTACAGAAGATAAGTAATCAAGGAACAACAGGGATATATCTGAACATTTGAGAAATGATCTTAAATGCTTTGCAGTGGAAAAAGACAATAAAATCGTCATTATGTTGTGATATTATGTAGTTATTAATTCCTGCCTTCCCATTGGAAGAATCTTTGCCTTATAATGGGACCTCTGCTTGTTGATTTTATTATATTTATTATAATTGATGTAAATACTTTATGCAGCAATAATATTGAACACGATTTCTTAATTTGAATGAAGAATATACATCTTTCTTTTCTATAATTTCATCCTTATACTTTACAGTTGTTTGTGTTGTTTATTAGAGACATGAGTGTATTTATGTGATACATATTCGATTCTTATATGATATCTTATTCTATCCTTACAAGCTTAGTGTAAATAAACTTAGAAAGGAACATTACCAAAGTACCCAAAGTATATACATAATTAATCAAAGATATAACCAAGCCTTGTAACACATTTTTGTAAAATTATAAATTTGTGACATATTACCTTTGTCCAATCATTTCCTTCAGTTATTTAAGGTACAACATTATTTTCATTGTATATGATTAAACTGCTTTATACTCACAGAATATGGGACATGTCAGACAATCCAGCAACTACACCAAACCAATTAGTGTTAAGACACTGTATTCAAAAGGGAGGAGCTGAAGTACCGAGTAACAAAGATGTCACATCTTTGGATTGGAATGTATGTTGATATTTATATATTAGTATAATTATTATCTATTACATAGACAATTATCACCATAAAAATATTACTTTTTGACTATTTTCAGTGTGATGGTAACTTACTAGCAACAGGTTCATATGATGGATATGCACGTATTTGGACCACTGATGGAACTCTGGCATCAACACTAGGCCAACATAAAGGCCCCATATTTGCTTTGAAATGGAATAAACGTGGCAATTTTATATTGAGTGCTGGGGTATGTTAATGGCAACAAAAATACCTATATTACTTAAATAAGGGAAATTATTAAACAAGGATTTTTCTTTAAGGTGGATAAAACAACAATAATATGGGATGCATCAACAGGGCAATGCACTCAACAATTTTCGTTTCATTTAGCACCCGCTCTTGATGTTGACTGGCAAACAAATACATCCTTTGCATCATGTTCCACAGATCAATGCATTCATGTCTGCAAGTTAAATGCTGATAAACCAATTAAAAGTTTTCAAGGACACACAGTAAGTAAATTAAAAATAATATATGTCTTGATTTCACTTCTATAATTGTGTATCTAACATTTTGTTTAATATAGAAATACTTACTTTTGTAAATTGATAATGGTTAAGGTGTACTAAATGATTTAAATCGACTAAATGCAACATAGAGCCTTCTCGTTGAGAACTTTTGGCAGCATGGCGGTCAGAACTGCGCAGGATTATGAACATCCAAGTATGCGAGTTCAAGGGTCAGCATAAAGCTGACATTGATACCAAACGCGACCAGTTAAAGGCTCGCCCTCCTGCTGCCATAACATATCATTATGAGAACGACATACGTGTCCTCAATGTACACGGAGTTTCGCCGCGAAGATAGGTTACATAAGCCATAGGTATTTTAAAGAGTCATAAAATCTCATATCATATTTAAGTTTCATTGTATTGGACTTGACATTACATTTTTCGATGTATTAAGTCTGCTGCATTTGGCAGGTCAAGACATTTTAAGTATACAATATATTTACTTAGCTTGTTTAACTTAGATCTGACTACACTGTCATACAGGAACATTATACTGTCGTAAATTAACATTAATATTCAGTGAATATGTAATACTATAAAAAGTTGTTGACAATTTTGTTATATCAAGATATTTTATTCATTTAATGCCTTTAGAAAGTTGTTTATTGTAAAAATAATATGTACAACAAAGTTCAAAGATTGTTTTTTTCTGTTTATTTTCGTGTGCGTATTGCATAATATATAAGTAATAATTAAGCAATAATATAGGTAATAAAAATTAATATTATTTCAGAATGAAGTTAATGCAATCAAGTGGGACCCTCAAGGACAACTACTAGCTTCATGTTCTGATGATATGACTCTTAAGATTTGGTCAATGAAGCAAGACACTTGTGTTCATGACCTACAAGCTCATTCTAAAGAGATCTACACAATTAAATGGTCTCCAACGGGTCCGGGAACACAAAATCCTAATATGAACTTAATTCTGGCGAGTGCATCATTTGACTCCACTGTGCGTTTGTGGGATGTTGAAAGAGGTGTTTGTATTCATACATTAACAAAACACACAGAACCTGTGTACAGTGTTGCCTTTTCGCCAGACGGGAAATTCTTGGCAAGTGGTTCGTTCGACAAATGCGTGCATATATGGTCCACACAGACTGGTGGCCTTGTTCATTCTTACAAAGGCACGGGCGGTATATTTGAGGTGTGTTGGAACTCTCGCGGTACGAAAGTGGGAGCCAGTGCTAGTGACGGTAGTGTGTTTGTTTTAGATTTACGTAAACTATAATAATTCATGGACACTGCAACTGCAGTATTCTTCATATTATTTATGACAATATGAAATATAGTTTAATAAATATTATTAATAATGAACACTTGAAGGCATCTGCCGTCTTTTTTTTAATTATAAAGAGCTTTCGCTTGGTTTTCATCCAATATAATATGTCACCTTTGGAATAATATAATTGGATGTGCTAATTATTATAGCCTATGAAAAATTCATTTAAATTATATGTATTTGACAACACGGAACGCAAAACCATTTTTGTGTTTTGCAGCATAAATTGTAATGTACTGAAGAAACAATTCTATAGAGAAATTATTATCACCTATATAATAATAGATAGCCACGCAATGTCTCTATAACAGTATTCCAGTTTATGATTTCTCTTAGTTTACCTACTAGAAGAGTATGTAGGTTTACAACTTTTACGTCTGTCGATATCAAAATAATATACACGGTAATACTTATTTTCTGTATTTGTTATAACTCACTGCATAGAATTTATTGGTATGCTAGACAAAATGCAGGAATTCCAAACTGGTAACATTATGATATTGATCACTTCTCAAATGTTCGGGAAACCTTCGATTATATTACTATGATGGCGCTCGAGTAAACGAAGGTCTATAGTTTTATTGGGCTTGACCTGGCTAGATAGGTAACTCGATCGAGGAGAGAAAATTTAATTGATTGCGGTATTACATTGTGAATGGTTTATTTAATATATTTGCTTTCAAGCGAGCTTAGCGAATAAACATTAAAAATGAATATTGTCTAAAGAAAAATAATTGAGAACTGTCGAGATTTTTCAAACATGGAGAAAGAATATTTGTTCCCTTATCCCTGTGAAATAAAATAACAACTTTTTATATGAATAATAACAGCAATAATACTAATTGGTAAATCACTAGTAAATTTAGAGAAATCACTTTTTTTTTATCATTTAGTGATTCGGCAAGAATATTTCTCGAAAGTTCATGATTTCTTATGACATTTCTACAAATGGCTCAAACCAACTGACATCGTTTCATATTTTACTAGCCGTAACCATTCGACCCTAATTATTATCATTTACAAAAATAAGAGGGATTTACTCAACTCTGTTGCCTCAAATTTTTTTATTATATATAAAAAATACAGTTTTAGTTGTTTAGATGTACATATTTTTTCAGTATTATAACGACGTATTTCTTACTGATTTTTTTAGTATCATAATATTTTAATCACATGTCCTTTGAATATTTTATTGGTAGACTGTTTGTAATACATAGCATACACATTTTTTTTGCCGCTAATTTAATTTATACAGAATGTAAAAAATGTATTTGATGTTATAAAATTATCAGCATATTATTCTGAAATAATTTGGCAGTTATTGGATGGTACTTGTTTACAAGTATGTACAATATTTGGTAGTTCTGTCGATATATTACATTATGTACAGTCTGGGAATATATAGGTATACCTACCGTACCACACATCGTTTGGAAGACTATTGTATTACATAATTAACTGCTTAGCCGTAGTGGACTATACTCCCCATTAAGGCATACTTCAAACAAAGGTGGTCGTGCATCCTAACGCTTCGTTAGAACTATATAGATGAAAATCGAACAAGTCCATTTCGAATTCACTCGCTATGTATGATATGAAGACGTATTTATATTTTCCCAAACGTTTAAGAAAGTTTATTTAAATTAGGATTGATAAATTCCCACTAGAATAAATAATTAGGTAAATGTTATTGGAAATATATATACATAATATACTCTGTGACATAAGTGCTTAAAAGAATTTTGTGTACAAAATTATTTATAGATTATCGCGAAGAATGTTCACAACATGCGTTACTATCCTTTAAGAATTTACTAAAGGTATACATTGTTATATTTTCTATTAGCAATATTTGTGTACAAACAGAAAGCAATATATAAAGGTTATATTGATTAATTATCTTATGATTATAACAAATAAATAATTACTTACAAATTTTGGAAGAATTTTATTCAATAGCTTTAAAATAAGGCACTGGGAAAGGACTAGCTTAGTCGTAATATGTTTTAATTATAAATATAATAGTTAGATCATTGTTCTGTTAAAATTATTGCATAATAATTTTTCGATATTCATAAGTATTTTACTAGTACCAAGAGATTGATTGGATAGTTTTACTTTGGTTATTGCCACCAGTGAACAAATTTTTAATGACATCCTTTACAATTTATAAGTATATATATTGAATTCTGTTCACGGATTCCAAAAACTGATGTATCGCTCGATCTCAACCTGTCCTCAAACCCGTTTAAGACGATTTCACAGGGACACAACCAAAAACGCGTCATAAGCGAGAAAGCGTTAGGTCTGTAGCTAGAGTCGAATTCGAGGTAGGGTAGCATAGATAAGATACTATATACTGAGATAGGGTAGTATTGGTTACAGGTAGGGCGGAAGTAAAAAAAATTTCATAATTGATCTGCCCTCAATTTTAAGAAGAATGAATTTATTGTTAGTGCTTCTATATAATCTACTTAGCTTCTAATATTATACAATTCTAGGGAACCACTTGTAATGCTGTAGTAGCAACAACAGGAGAGCCGGCTAAACCAAGTGTTCCAGAAACAATGGATGTAGATCAGTCTATTGAAATTCCTGCAAGTAAAGCCACAGTACTCAGAGGACATGAATCAGAAGTATTTATATGTGCATGGAATCCTAGTACAGATTTGTTAGCTAGTGGCTCTGGTGATAGCACAGCAAGGTATTTTATTTTTAAGAATAATATCATTTTGCACATTGTTAAAACTGTAATAACAAATTACAGAAGATAAGTAATCAAGGAACAACAGGGATATATCTGAACATTTGAGAAATGATCTTAAATGCTTTGCAGTGGAAAAAGACAATAAAATCGTCATTATGTTGTGATATTATGTAGTTATTAATTCCTGCCTTCCCATTGGAAGAATCTTTGCCTTATAATGGGACCTCTGCTTGTTGATTTTATTATATTTATTATAATTGATGTAAATACTTTATGCAGCAATAATATTGAACACGATTTCTTAATTTGAATGAAGAATATACATCTTTCTTTTCTATAATTTCATCCTTATACTTTACAGTTGTTTGTGTTGTTTATTAGAGACATGAGTGTATTTATGTGATACATATTCGATTCTTATATGATATCTTATTCTATCCTTACAAGCTTAGTGTAAATAAACTTAGAAAGGAACATTACCAAAGTACCCAAAGTATATACATAATTAATCAAAGATATAACCAAGCCTTGTAACACATTTTTGTAAAATTATAAATTTGTGACACCTTTGTCCAATCATTTCCTTCAGTTATTTAGGGTACAACATTATTTTCACTGTATATGATTAAACTGCTTCATATTCACAGAATATGGGACATGTCAGACAATCCAGCAACTACACCAAACCAATTAGTGTTAAGACACTGTATTCAAAAGGGAGGAGCTGAAGTACCGAGTAACGTTCTTACAAACTTAGTGCAAATAGGCTTAGAAATGAACATTACCAAAGTATATACATAATTAATCAAAGATATAACCAAGCCTTGTAACACATTTTTGTAAAATTATAAATTTGTGACATATTACCTTTGTCCAATCATTTCCTTCAGTTATTTAAGGTACAACATTATTTTCATTGTATATGATTAAACTGCTTTATACTCACAGAATATGGGACATGTCAGACAATCCAGCAACTACACCGAACCAATTAGTGTTAAGACACTGTATTCAAAAGGGAGGAGCTGAAGTACCGAGTAACAAAGATGTCACATCTTTGGATTGGAATGTATGTTGATATTTATATATTAGTATAATTATTATCTATTACATAGACAATTATCACCATAAAAATATTACTTTTTGACTATTTTCAGTGTGATGGTAACTTACTAGCAACAGGTTCATATGATGGATATGCACGTATTTGGACCACTGATGGAACTCTGGCGTCAACACTAGGCCAACATAAAGGCCCCATATTTGCTTTGAAATGGAATAAACGTGGCAATTTTATATTGAGTGCTGGGGTATGTTAATGGCAACAAAAATACCTATATTACTTAAATAAGGGAAATTATTAAACAAGGATTTTTCTTTAAGGTGGATAAAACAACAATAATATGGGATGCATCAACAGGGCAATGCACTCAACAATTTTCGTTTCATTTAGCACCCGCTCTTGATGTTGACTGGCAAACAAATACATCCTTTGCATCATGTTCCACAGATCAATGCATTCATGTCTGCAAGTTAAATGCTGATAAACCAATTAAAAGTTTTCAAGGACACACAGTAAGTAAATTAAAAATAATATATGTCTTGATTTCACTTCTATAATTGTGTATCTAACATTTTGTTTAATATAGAAATACTTACTTTTGTAAATTGATAATGGTTAAGGTGTACTAAATGATTTAAATCGACTAAATGCAACATAGAGCCTTCTCGTTGAGAACTTTTGGCAGCATGGCGGTCAGAACTGCGCAGGATTATGAACATCCAAGTATGCGAGTTCAAGGGTCAGCATAAAGCTGACATTGATACCAAACGCGACCAGTTAAAGGCTCGCCCTCCTGCTGCCATAACATATCATTATGAGAACGACATACGTGTCCTCAATGTACACGGAGTTTCGCCGCGAAGATAGGTTACATAAGCCATAGGTATTTTAAAGAGTCATAAAATCTCATATCATATTTAAGTTTCATTGTATTGGACTTGACATTACATTTTTCGATGTATTAAGTCTGCTGCATTTGGCAGGTCAAGACATTTTAAGTATACAATATATTTACTTAGCTTGTTTAACTTAGATCTGACTACACTGTCATACAGGAACATTATACTGTCGTAAATTAACATTAATATTCAGTGAATATGTAATACTATAAAAAGTTGTTGACAATTTTGTTATATCAAGATATTTTATTCATTTAATGCCTTTAGAAAGTTGTTTATTGTAAAAATAATATGTACAACAAAGTTCAAAGATTGTTTTTTTCTGTTTATTTTCGTGTGCGTATTGCATAATATATAAGTAATAATTAAGCAATAATATAGGTAATAAAAATTAATATTATTTCAGAATGAAGTTAATGCAATCAAGTGGGACCCTCAAGGACAACTACTAGCTTCATGTTCTGATGATATGACTCTTAAGATTTGGTCAATGAAGCAAGACACTTGTGTTCATGACCTACAAGCTCATTCTAAAGAGATCTACACAATTAAATGGTCTCCAACGGGTCCGGGAACACAAAATCCTAATATGAACTTAATTCTGGCGAGTGCATCATTTGACTCCACTGTGCGTTTGTGGGATGTTGAAAGAGGTGTTTGTATTCATACATTAACAAAACACACAGAACCTGTGTACAGTGTTGCCTTTTCGCCAGACGGGAAATTCTTGGCAAGTGGTTCGTTCGACAAATGCGTGCATATATGGTCCACACAGACTGGTGGCCTTGTTCATTCTTACAAAGGCACGGGCGGTATATTTGAGGTGTGTTGGAACTCTCGCGGTACGAAAGTGGGAGCCAGTGCTAGTGACGGTAGTGTGTTTGTTTTAGATTTACGTAAACTATAATAATTCAAGGACACTGCAACTGCAGTATTCTTCATATTATTTATGACAATATGAAATATAGTTTAATAAATATTATTAATAATGAACACTTGAAGGCATCTGCCGTCTTTTTTTTAATTATAAAGAGCTTTCGCTTGGTTTTCATCCAATATAATATGTCACCTTTGGAATAATATAATTGGATGTGCTAATTATTATAGCCTATGAAAAATTCATTTAAATTATATGTATTTGACAACACGGAACGCAAAACCATTTTTGTGTTTTGCAGCATAAATTGTAATGTACTGAAGAAACAATTCTATAGAGAAATTATTATCACCTATATAATAATAGATAGCCACGCAATGTCTCTATAACAGTATTCCAGTTTATGATTTCTCTTAGTTTACCTACTAGAAGAGTATGTAGGTTTACAACTTTTACGTCTGTCGATATCAAAATAATATACACGGTAATACTTATTTTCTGTATTTGTTATAACTCACTGCATAGAATTTATTGGTATGCTAGACAAAATGCAGGAATTCCAAACTGGTAACATTATGATATTGATCACTTCTCAAATGTTCGGGAAACCTTCGATTATATTACTATGATGGCGCTCGAGTAAACGAAGGTCTATAGTTTTATTGGGCTTGACCTGGCTAGATAGGTAACTCGATCGAGGAGAGAAAATTTAATTGATTGCGGTATTACATTGTGAATGGTTTATTTAATATATTTGCTTTCAAGCGAGCTTAGCGAATAAACATTAAAAATGAATATTGTCTAAAGAAAAATAATTGAGAACTGTCGAGATTTTTCAAACATGGAGAAAGAATATTTGTTCCCTTATCCCTGTGAAATAAAATAACAACTTTTTATATGAATAATAACAGCAATAATACTAATTGGTAAATCACTAGTAAATTTAGAGAAATCACTTTTTTTTTATCATTTAGTGATTCGGCAAGAATATTTCTCGAAAGTTCATGATTTCTTATGACATTTCTACAAATGGCTCAAACCAACTGACATCGTTTCATATTTTACTAGCCGTAACCATTCGACCCTAATTATTATCATTTACAAAAATAAGAGGGATTTACTCAACTCTGTTGCCTCAAATTTTTTTATTATATATAAAAAATACAGTTTTAGTTGTTTAGATGTACATATTTTTTCAGTATTATAACGACGTATTTCTTACTGATTTTTTTAGTATCATAATATTTTAATCACATGTCCTTTGAATATTTTATTGGTAGACTGTTTGTAATACATAGCATACACATTTTTTTTGCCGCTAATTTAATTTATACAGAATGTAAAAAATGTATTTGATGTTATAAAATTATCAGCATATTATTCTGAAATAATTTGGCAGTTATTGGATGGTACTTGTTTACAAGTATGTACAATATTTGGTAGTTCTGTCGATATATTACATTATGTACAGTCTGGGAATATATAGGTATACCTACCGTACCACACATCGTTTGGAAGACTATTGTATTACATAATTAACTGCTTAGCCGTAGTGGACTATACTCCCCATTAAGGCATACTTCAAACAAAGGTGGTCGTGCATCCTAACGCTTCGTTAGAACTATATAGATGAAAATCGAACAAGTCCATTTCGAATTCACTCGCTATGTATGATATGAAGACGTATTTATATTTTCCCAAACGTTTAAGAAAGTTTATTTAAATTAGGATTGATAAATTCCCACTAGAATAAATAATTAGGTAAATGTTATTGGAAATATATATACATAATATACTCTGTGACATAAGTGCTTAAAAGAATTTTGTGTACAAAATTATTTATAGATTATCGCGAAGAATGTTCACAACATGCGTTACTATCCTTTAAGAATTTACTAAAGGTATACATTGTTATATTTTCTATTAGCAATATTTGTGTACAAACAGAAAGCAATATATAAAGGTTATATTGATTAATTATCTTATGATTATAACAAATAAATAATTACTTACAAATTTTGGAAGAATTTTATTCAATAGCTTTAAAATAAGGCACTGGGAAAGGACTAGCTTAGTCGTAATATGTTTTAATTATAAATATAATAGTTAGATCATTGTTCTGTTAAAATTATTGCATAATAATTTTTCGATATTCATAAGTATTTTACTAGTACCAAGAGATTGATTGGATAGTTTTACTTTGGTTATTGCCACCAGTGAACAAATTTTTAATGACATCCTTTACAATTTATAAGTATATATATTGAATTCTGTTCACGGATTCCAAAAACTGATGTATCGCTCGATCTCAACCTGTCCTCAAACCCGTTTAAGACGATTTCACAGGGACACAACCAAAAACGCGTCATAAGCGAGAAAGCGTTAGGTCTGTAGCTAGAGTCGAATTCGAGGTAGGGTAGCATAGATAAGATACTATATACTGAGATAGGGTAGTATTGGTTACAGGTAGGGCGGAAGTAAAAAAAATTTCATAATTGATCTGCCCTCAAATGTCACAAATTGTGGCATTTTCGGAAAAGTTTATATACCTATCGTTACTATTTCTTTATCTCAAAATGTGAATAAACAATTTAATTATAATAATTTATCTTAGTTTTTGGTATTTTTAAGGTAGGGCATTGCCCCACACGCTATAGATGCTTTGAAAAGGCACAACTTTCTCCAATGTAGATGACAGATATCGTCATAACTTTATGTAATTTGTATATATTAATATAATAGATAGCCTTGTGCATTTGGAAGTGTACTTTTCAAATAGTACCTTCCTCATGTAAATAAACACAAAACCGACTCCCATTATAATATTAGTATAAATTATTTCATTCCTTCATTATCTACAGCACGATAATTTTTTGAAATGAAAACATCATATGCCATTTCTAGCGATTGTTGGTATGGGAAAACTTATGGAATCTCGTCACCAATAACCTCGTCATGCTCGTGACGTATTACTATTGCGCCATAGTAGCGACGGATTTTATAATAGCTTGTGTACACACGAAATAAGTTCTCTTTCTTGCGTTTACATGTAATATTGATATTTCAAATATTACATGTAATATTTAGTATTGAGCTTGTCTAGTCTAACATATGGTTGGTCAAATAATCTCTATATAAAAATCTTATATAAAAATGTATATATGGGGCGTTAGAGGCTAAATATTATTTTGTTAAGTAGGTTTGAAAATATTATTTTTGATTTACTCAATTTTGTTTTATGTTTTAGTACCCCTTAAAATAGCCCTCTTGATTAATTAATGTCATAAATATTTTTGGATGTGTGGTTTATTGCAGTAAAAACTTTGTAATTTTATTAAAAGTTTATTTATCACTATAATATCTATACCTATATACATACTAGTCGTTTTTCATTTGGGAATTTGTTACATTTATAAAATATAAGACAAGGAACATATTTTAAATAATATGAATTAGGTTTAATTTAAATATAGACAGTGAAAAATTAAGTAACTAACCTAGCCATGGAGACTCGTTAACCCCTTGGCTGATTTTTTAAGACCCAAATCTCAAAATGGTGGATCATGTTTATAATGTTTTTTACGACTTCGTTAGTCGTTTCATAGTTTAATAAAAAAAGTTTGTACAAATGAAAAAAAATTTTTTTTTTTCATAATAATGATTTTTCAACACATATTTTGTTATTTTTCAAAGTTCTATAATAATTCAGGTTTTTTTAAGCTTACTCTCCCAACAGTCTGTTCACCTGGACCTCATGTGATCTACATTCATTTGTATGGAGCTTCAACCTTTATGGTTTTGGACAGTCCAGAGGTTAACCAATTAGTCTCTGTTGATTGTCAGTAATATCAAGATTTTAAGATTGCAAATTTTTACATAAACTGTTTAATAACAATTACTCAATAATTAATTACTAAATACATTAAATCTAGACAATTTAAATATTTGTTATGACATCGGTCTTTTATATGCAAGCAAATCTTCATGCTGATAAAGTACATGTAGTTTCTCATACATAAATTTAAAGAAAAACAATAAATTGTCATATTGTCCTGTATATGGTTGGCACTGCGAGTGACCTTCTTCGCTATGTACTGGATAATGGATTGTTACATGTGATAAGTAATTTTTGCTTCGACCCCATGCACAAAGATGCAATTCTAACAAAAGTTGATGTAAAGCTTCTATTGTAGATAAGTACCATCTGGGACTACCTTTCTGATGACGCCAAAATTGTGATGCTCTTTTCTGTAATACTATAGTGGGAATTTTTTTAAGCCTTTCATCTGCATATATACCTCGACTTTGGTTCCAGGTACTATCTATCAATATTACATGATCTATAGGAAATTTTTCCACATGATAAATATCATGACAATCACTACCGTTCACAATTTGTTTCATTAATGTTCCTATACTGTAACCAGATGGTAATTGAGCGGTCATGAGTTCTGCATATGTAGCATTGTCCTGTTTTCCAGTGAAGAGTTCCCGCACAGTTTTGGCTTGAGCTCCTGGATACAGCAACACAGTTCTTCCATCATTAACATAATCTGGCATGTTCGGATATGTATACACATTCACATGTTCTGGTGCGAGTACTGCAGCGTGAGCTGCTGTGCTTTTACCGTCTATTTCTCTTCTGTGTTTGATAATGTCGACTTTAACTGGTAACTTGAAATATTTAAAGAATATTAATTAAAAGAAATACTACCAATATTATCAATAAAATATATATTCAAATATTTACCGTACACAATGGTATGTGGTCTTTTAATAATGAAACCGGGACGAAGCAGGTGTAGCAAAAAAACATGCGTGATTTATTACAGCGCGGGCAAGGAGATCGTCCAGATAAAAGGTTTAGCGGTTCAATATGTTCATACCCTCAAAAGGTTTATCGTCCCTATTTCTTGCTTCTGAACATTTAGGATTCATTTTTCATATTACAATATTTCGCTAAAGAGAGCAGGCACTAGATTTGTCAAGCTTTTTCGTTTTCTATATAACAAAACAAATATATTCAGTTGCTCCAAGTTGCCCTTTTCTAGTTTTGGCACAGCTAGGGACACGAAAAAAGTATCGATACTTTGTGGTATTGAGTCCATTTCCTTTCGGTATCGATACTTTTGTACTCAATACTTTGTATTCAATACTTTTACTTTATGAGTACTTATCATCAGGTATCGTATCGAATGAATTACAGAAAATACCTATTTTAAACTTGACCTTACGGTTCATGTTTATGGCGACGCCATCTAGTTCAATCGTATTGAACTAAAACATTGAGCTCAAAATTGTTACACCCGTTTACAGACGTTGAGATCCTATCCTTTTTTTCATTCATTTCACTAATCAATTACTCAATTGTTCGTCGTTCTAATAATAATATGAATGAATATTGACTAGTTTAATAAAAAAACATTATTTTCTAAAGCAGGAAGTTACATATCGAAAATCCGAAACTGCTAATCACCAATACAGTTCGATAAACTCATATTTCTAAGCGATTGTCCAGACGAGGAATGTGAACTTTAATGTGTCCCTAAAGTAATAAATAGTTTCGTTTTTTAAATAATATTTGTAATTTGTGCCGTTACAATTTTTTTTATCATTGTATTATATGTATGTACCAATACCATTTGTTTATTCATGTTTTTTTTTATCTTTGTTTTTGGCAACCAATGTTTTGGATTATTACTGCCATTATCGAGTAGTTAATAGTATTACAAGTTCTTCTTCTATTTTATTTTTGTCAACCAGTCTTCTGGTAGACTATTACTACCATTGTCAAGTGAGTATCGATATTACAAGTTTCTTGATATAATTAGAGTGAACTAACAAGATGGTTGCCATCTTGTTAGAACTTTCCATGGAGTTTTTGTGGCATCTCAGAATTCATGAACCGTGGTATTATTTTCCATTCACGTCATATATGCAAAACAAACAAACTATATTACATAAAACACCACCAATTTTACACAATATAGAGTCAAGTAACACAAGATTATGAATGAAATATAAAATCCACTACATGACAGACCAAAATCTCGTCAAAAACTCCGTTTATTTATGTTATGTTCTACTGAAGCTACTTACTAAGTGACATTGACGTCCGGACGTATGCGTATTAGGCCCTATGAAAAGTATTCGATACTTTTATGAGTACGACACTTTATTTCGATACTACCCATGACTACTTTCTATTCCTTACCGAGTCCCTAATTTGGCCTCAAGAAAAGTAATCGATACTTTGAAGTATCGATACTATTGTTCTATACGTTTATGATTAAACTAGCTGTTACCCGCGGCTCCGCACGCGCTTTTTAAAAAATGTATTACGGAAATGTATAATTGTGAGTGGGTGTGTACATTACAGAAAAGCTTTTTCAATACGACACGTACGCCAACTGTAACATGTACATTAGATATATGAATACAAATAGTATATCAAATGGGTTGGGATTTATCATCACCAACATACCTGGAACTTCAACCTACTATATACCAAACTCAGTGCTCACTATATAAGAAAGCAATGAAAATTATAAGCTATACATTAGCGAACAACATATCTTAAATCTTTTATTATACAAATAAAATATAGTATTGTCGATATACTTAAGTTATTCTTCTACGTTATCACTGAGTTATGTAGAAGCAAACGCGGTAAACAAAACAATATAGCCGCCAAATTGACCAAAAAGATGATATAATTCATATTACATGCAGATGTATGACTTTCAATTATGTATATTTATTCTTGGAGTCCAGTAGGGCACACGTCTCACTCGGTTGTAACATATTTTTGAACAATTTCACACGGACGAATGCACAGGTAGCAGTTAATCGCTACATAGCATACCAATTCAAATTAAAAAAGAACCATCAAAATCGGTTCACAATTGACGAAAATATAGGTTAACATACATAAAAAAATACATACAATCGAACATAGTAACCTCCTCCTTTTTCGAACTAGGTTAAAAAGAAAGACCTCTGTCACTTTATCAGTTCGCGATAAAGTCAAAAACGACCATTTTCATGCCATTTTCGCCAGTAGATAGAATGATTATTCATGGGGAAGGTTTAGGTATAATTTGTCAATTTCAATTTGTTTTCATTTTATTATCGGGGCGGGACAACGTCTCCCGAGCCCGCTAGTTATTTGCCCGTAAAAGCCCCGTGAAAGTCGGACCAACCAATTAGGAGATAGTAGGATATTGCGGATGAAGTCTTGAGTAACAAAATAAAATAGTATAAGTTACTTCTTATAAGATGAGTTATCTGCCAGTGAAAGTCCCGTGAAAATCAGTTCAAGCATTACGGATATTCCACTACAGCCGAAGGCGAATAAAAAATCGAAATTACTTTTTATGAGGTCTGCTATCTACCAGTGAATACCCCGTTTTGTCCGCGGTTTCGTCCGTATGGCTATTTCCTAAATGGCTGGTGATTTTCACGGGGTATTCACTGGTAGATAGCAGACCTCATAAAAAGTAATTTCGATTTTTTATTCGCCTTCGGCTGTAGTGGAATATCCGTAATGCTTGAACTGATTTTCACGGGACTTTCACTGGCAGATAACTCATCTTATAAGAAGTAACTTATACTATTTTATTTTGTTACTCAAGACTTCATCCGCAATATCCTACTATCTCCTAATTGAAAAGTTGTTATTTTAATTGTACATATACAAACTTTATTTTTATAATACGTAATAGAGAACAAATAAAAAATTAGAAATAAAAGTAGTATAAACTTTTTGCATAGGAAAACAAAATAAACCTCGAAAATGTTTGCGATAGAAACTTACCACGTTACCATGGCAACGTGTATAATACTAACGCTAACGAAATCTCTATTTGAACAATTTTGTTTTATGATTATGAAGACTATGAAGATAATAATGATGGATAAAATAATGTACGACATATTATATAGAACGTTTGGCGCTTATCCCTTTATTGTAACTCGGACATGGAAAAAAATGATTAAAGGATATATAAGAAATACCTATATTGACAACTTCAGAATTGGCTGTATGGATCAATTCCTTCGCCTGTCCTACTGAACGAATATTGTTACTACAACTAACGAAATCTCTCAAAAGGAAAAATGTGCCCGATTTTGAAACATTCTTCATTGGTGCTCTGCTTCTATTGGTCTTAGCGTGATGATATATAACTTATAGCCTTCCTCGATAAATGAGCTATTTAATAATGGATTTATTTTAATTATTAAAGGATTTTCTCAAATCGGACTGGTAGTTTCTGAGATCATAGCGTTCAACCAAACAAACAAACAAACTCTTCAGTGTTATATATTAGTATAGATTCTTTTTTTTTTCGATACTACTCATGAGTACAGTATCGATACTTTCTACTCGATATCGTGTCCCTAGGCACAGCAGAAGCAATTGCCAGTGTCATTATTTTGTTACAGTAAAGATTACAATACAATCTAAAGAGGTAGAGAAGTATATGTCAATAAATGCATTATGTTTATATAGAGTAAAGTAAACGTATATTTCAAACGATTCCTTTAAAATAGCTATAGTCCACAAATCTTGAAAATTTGTGTAAGCAATTATAGATGCTCTTGCTATTGTTTATATTCACGCTATATTTAAAAATGTTGTTCAATATGCAAGCAAAGATGACGAAAGACCAGAAAATATGAGAGATTTTAGAAAAAATCAAGCATTATCTACAAACTTAGTCTGGTGAAGCTGTAAAGGTCTTACAAGGCCAATAGATTTGGGAGTCGTTTTGAAGCCATTCTTTTTGCAGTTGTTATTATGTTTATATTGTAATTCAAAATAGACGTAGTCGTTTATGGTTACTAGTTTACACAACATATTTAATGAAACTAATTATTGGTGACATATTTAGACCTTTAAATATAATATGTTGAGTTTCCCTTTTAAAGATGAAGTACCTTTTAGAGAATGTTAATTGCAATACAACTTAATCTTACAGCTTTAAATTTTATACTTACGCTGTTGGTACTAAATTGGTATTGCTGATTTGAAACTGATAAATGTATAAAGTTTTACTGTGTTTTACTAAATAGCTATAGCAGTATAATATTACAATAGTACAATATTAATAGCAGTATTTCTAAGATAATTTTAATTACATTTTTTTTTATCTTTCAATTTCAGTTAGAATTCGGGTAATCCGTAATTAGATGAAAGACATCTGGCAATCTGAAAATTTATGTTTGGCAATGTCAAAAGTACTGGTTTTTCGTTTCTTCATTTTTATGAATTTCTATGTGTTTTCGTTCTGAATACTCATTGGTTTGTTACTTTCTCACTGGATTGTTATTTTATATAAATAATAAAGTTATCATATATAAATTATTACCTATACATATATTATAAATTTAATTCTATATGTGATAATTTGAATGTTATTTAACACAATTTAAACATTCCAATTGGAGATTTTAGTTATAAATGTCTAAAGCAAATTACCATGGACATATCTTCAAATAACCTAACAGTACAACTTCATAAACTGTGCTCGCAGTTGTCAGTGGATCCGGGTATGTTTCTATTTTCAAATTGTATCCGTCACTCGCTGTACACATTATTTGTTTTTATCTTTCAATTTATATCGCTATATATAACCTACATATTGTATAAATTAATATAAATTTTATATTGGAAAAAGAATAGCATTGTCATTAAAATTTCACTATATGAGTGGCATACAGGAATATCTAAAAGGCTTATTATCAGTGTTTAAAAAAGGTGCTTTTGTTACTTATTTTTAGTAACAACATTTTTCTGTTTGCTACTTTATGTGATTAATAAAGTGTTGTATGTTTGTTGTGAAACATTATCGTCCTAACAATTGATATCTCTTCGTGTTTGGGTGAAACCCAGAAATGATTTTTTCCCTTATTATTATTGCAGATAGTGCATATGAACTAGCAATATCTTATTTATCATCTACGGGAGAGAAGACTCGTAATATACAAGATGAAAAGTTACTTTGTCAAAAGATCCATACTCGCCTTTCAGTCGTTTCTGCCCGAGATGCTGAAAAATTTAATGAATATTATTCAAAACTGAAGACTTCAGTGAGTGTATGATTTATTAACACAATAAATAAATTGTTACCTTTTAATATGTAAAGACAATTAACATAAGTATTACTTATTATTTAAAGTTATCATTTATACATTAAATTTAAAATTTCCCATTGATTCTACTCTCTTTCTTTTAGTTTGTTGAAAGCCTTTAATACTGTAATGGTCTCCCAGATTTGATAAACAAAAAGAAACCAAAGTTATAATCAATTTTAAGTAAATAATTGTAGTTTTAAGTAAAGTTATAGCTAACAATTAATAATTAGAAACTAAATACTAAGTTGTACTAAGTCTGAAGCTGTAAAGACCTTGCCAGGTCAATAGAGTAGACAGTTCGAAAAAAAATATATATATAGCCAAGTCAAATAATTTGTATCCTTGTCATTTGCTTTATTTTTTCTGTTCTAAGGGTATAAAAATAGTTTTTTGGACTAATTGGCAACATATGCGAAATTATTAAACAAAGGAGATATAGGATAATCTTGTTTGGTAAATGTAGTCGGGTGAAGCTGTTAAGACCTTGCTAGGTCAATAGGGTAATCAGTTCAAGAAAAAAAAAATCATTGGTAAAACTTTTTGTGACTTTAAATCATATTGTACTTTCATACTGTTTTCTACTATTCAGGGGTTGATTAAAAAAATAACTTGTTATATGTTTTATTATTATAATTGATACTTCACTATTTTTGAGGCTGTAATAAACTTGAAAGTATGGGAACTCACAACTGGTTTCTCAGAGCCTACATTGAATAAAGAATATTTGATAATTTTTTTGAGATATTGAAGACATAATAATGATTTGCCGATTATATCACCTTTATCATATTGTGAATAAAATTACAAATATTTATCAGAAAGGAAAAAAAAAAACAAATTTTGATGAAACTCCTTATTTTCGTAATTTTGTATAATTTCTATACAACAAAGATGATTATTTATTTAATCAAAATTGTTTAAGATGGATTGCAAAATATGCTAAAAAGTGCTTAACAAATAACAAAGAAATGCAAATGTAATGTATTAATAAACTTTGTTATAAAATATAAAATATTCCCATTTTCTTAAATTTTAGAACTTTATATTTATTATTATATTTATTGTTCATAACCTTATTTACCTTGTTAGTATATTCAGCATGATGTGACAGGAATGGACAAGGCCGAAATTGTTAATACTAATGAATCTGAAATGAACACACAAATATTGAGGCTTTGGAAGTTATTCTGGTGTTAAAGAATTGTTCTTAAATATACAGTAAAAAAACTGGTATATTTAGCAGCATATACTACATTATGGTAAAGAAGAGTGACCATTGTGAACTGCTCTTTGTGATAAATATCATTGTTGTGAACAAGTCAAACTTTCTTTTCCATTCAGATTTTGTATGGAATTATCACAAATTGTAAGACCTTGAGATAGAATTATACTATCACTACAGTACTCACATATTCATACTCCCTCTATTCTACAGAGCTGAGTTTATATGTGAATGTTTTTTGTTTACACCAAAATTATTTCTCCTTAGAATTAATGGACTTCTTTTAAATGTTAAATACAAATGTTTTCTTTACTTTTTTACTCTTCAAACACATTTTCTTCCAAAGTTACTAAATAGTATAGATGAATATTATAGTTTGAATCTGATTTAAAACATATCTACAAAGAAAAAAAGCTGGATTAATATTGTACACTAGTAAATCAAGATTATTTGGTAAACTCTCTGTAAACATCAATAAATTGTAACTTTGTAATGCATATTATTTTTCTTAGTGTTTCTTATTTTTCCTTTTGCATAATCATGTTCTAATTGAATATTAGCATTGTATATCTTATGTTTTCAGTTTATATTGAAACAACGCGTATCAGTGTTGTCTCTACTCTTGGCTTTATCAGAAACACCTCATCAGTTTGAATGTACACAGCAACTGTTTCCCATCCCACATCTGGCTACAGTTGTAAGTAAATTCGATGTCATAGATACAATCGTTTTTTTCCCCCAGAAATACTGTGTTTACAAAAGTGATATCAATTGATAACTTAAAGATGTAGTAACTATTTAATAAATAATAAATAATTTAGGTCTATATACCTCTACATATTCAAATATTAAACATTAGACATGTCAACTCTTTAGAAGACAAGGACCTATATCCATAAATATTCTGGCAAAGTCAAAACCTGAAAAATGATATTTGTTATCGTTGTCCGGTGAAGCTGTTAAGACCTTGCTAGGTCAATAGTGTAGTCAGTTTGAGAAAAAAGCTATTTTTTATAATTATTACTACTAATATTCAAGGAGTATTAATTGAGTCCTTAATTTCAAAATAGCCCAAGTCCAATTTTAATCCTTTATATGTGATTTTTTATTTTAAAGATATTTTAATATTTTTATGATTTACAAATTTGACGTGATAAAAATTTTAAGATGTTAAATAAAATCCTGTGAATGGCTAAAATTGGACTTTACTCATTTTGAAATGTAAAGACTCCTTTAGGGGCCCATCAGTCCTTACCAATTTCTTTATGGTGTTATGTTCTCTAATACTATTATAGATAAAATTATAATAGTGTAAATGTATGCAAACTCCTAAGTCGAATTAAATGTTATTGTTAGTTTCATTATGAGATAGCACACACACATAACTAGACAGAATAATAAATCTTATTATTTTGAACAAGAAATACAACTGGACTTTTATTCAGCCGTTTATCAAATTATAAAAACCATAATGAATCTATTGAACCTTGATTGACTTAATATAAAATGTGATAATAGCCAATTATATCATTTGTTATACTTAGAGATCAACAGCTGGAATACAAGGGCCTTCATCAAATGCAAGCAAAAGTACAATTGGTTCAGGGAGCTGGGCAAGCAATTTGGCAAAGAGGCCAGGTTCTAATCAAAGTCTTCCATCTGATCAAAGCAACATGGCCATTGCTTTACAGAGTTCTGGTAATTCAAAAAGTTATAGACCATTTATAGCTATTATTATCATAGTAATTTTTATCTGCTGTAGATTATGTTACTCAGAATATAGCATTATATGAATCATAAAATGAAAAGTAGTAGTTTCAGGGATTATTTCCTACAAGCATTCAAATTTTAGGCTTTTGTAATAAATTCACTAGAAAATGGTGATCTTATCAGCGAGATACATACAGAGTGTATGCCAGAGTATTGTTTATTTTAGTTTGGCACTTGATGACGTTCTGTAAGCAGTCATAATGGAGCTGATCTATTTATAAACTTTCATTTCTAGAGTTATCCTGTTACTTACTGAAGAGTTCTTTGTATATAAAGAAATTAAAAATCCCTGACATGTCTAAAGTATTATAATTCAAGAAAATGTAATGCTAAGATCATGCCCATTGCGTTGTTACTATGTGTCATATAATGCATAATTTTATTGATATTCAGTGTACGTTGTAGCAAGTGTAATCCGTCTAAGCACTCCAAACTCGTTGAGATATCATTACACATCTTTAACATGTTCCTTGTCACGTGTACCACTGATGGTACACGCTGAGCTTGATCTTCAGGCCACGTCGGACGGAACTTGTTACGAGAGCAATATGTTTAAGACGCATCAATTTTTAAATTGCCAAGCAAATTACCTATAACTGAGCTAAGCACATTGCCATTGTAAAACTTCACTGTGATAATTATTAATAATTAAGAATATTTATTTAATCCATGGTATGAACCTGTTCTTCATAACGAATATACCGACATGGCCATAATTTGTTTTACTTACATACCCTTGATAAAAAATAAAAATCAATTAAATCACAGTCAGTAGTCTGAAGTATTTTTACATAATCTCATAACTTCAAAATATTAATTATAAAGTAAATTTTCAAAAAAAAGTATTAACCGACTTCAATATCAATCAAAAACCCATAAGGCACTAAAAAGTGGAAAATAAATAGTTTATCAAAAATAAAACATATGAATATGTGTGCTACCTAGAGATGTACTGGAAGTTGGTACCAACCAAAATTTTTGTATTACAGAGACGCGAGAGTGGACTTAAACTTTGTACCTGTAGATGATATGATTTTCGGTTTGGTTGGCACCGACTTCCAATACATCTCTAGGTAGCACACATATTCATATGTTTTATTTTTGATAAACTATTTATTTTCCACTTTTTAGTGCCTTATGGGTTTTTGATTGATATTGAAGTCGGTTAATACTTTTTTTTGAAAATTTACTTTATTTTTCCATTTTTAGTGTACATAAATATATTTTACTAGCAGTGCCCGCGAACTCCGTTCCGCCTTAAGTATATTAAAATATGCGCATTTTTGCGGTATGGTATCTATCGGTATGGTATGCGATATGGTTTCAATTGGTTGTACAATAAGTAACGTTTGGTACGAACGCAACCTTTTCAGTAATCCGCGATAGTTTCTACCACCAACTCGGCTACCATCGCTTCACACATTATACACCTTAAGTAATGTAATTACAATGCTTGCGTCATGTTGCAACACAGCAACGAACATAAGCACAATAGGCTCCTAAGAATTGAAGAGTTTTTTTTATAATATTGGTGGCAAACGAACATACGGGTCACCTGATGGTAAGTGATCACGGCCGCCCATGGACAATTGCGACACGAGAGGAAACACAGATGCGTTGCCGGCCCTTAAGAAAGGAGTAGGCTCGTTTCTTGAAAGTTTTCTTACTTTGCCACGGATCCCATAATCAGAACCTAACCAAACTCTCATCAAACTACCCTTGAAGTACATCCTTTTCAATAAAAAATGAATCATCGAAACCGGTTAGCGTAATATTGAGTTATTCGTCTATTTGTCGTGTACATACTTAATGCAAATTCGAAACTTATACGGTTTTGCACTGGATGCCGTTGTCGGAACTGTACCAAATTAAAATGGGACCACACTGGAAGTACCAGCTTTCAAATAAAAAAAGAATAATCAAAATCGGTTCACCCAGTCCAAAGTTATGAGGTAACAAACATAAAAAAAAAAATACAGACGAATTGATAACCTCCTCCTTTTTTTGAAGTCGGTTAAAAATGGATCAAGTCCAGTTTTAGGTCTACGTTACATATTTAATTTTGTTTTTTATGATGTTTCTAGTTGTATACATGTTAAGAAAAACTAGAATACTATGAAGATCTCCATTTGCTGTTGTTTTATAGTATTACAAAGTTTTAAATTATTAAATGTTATGTGATGAATCAATTTAAATACTCTTATATAAATTAAATAGATCGTCCAGGTGAACGCAACTGCGTACGTGAGGCGGTCCTGGCGGCGACGGGAGTTCGAGCACGCGGCGGGGGTTCGGGCTCCCGACCGATGCAAACCCTGTACTCTCGTATCGCCCACCTCGGTTTCTTACATGACAGGCTCAAGGAATTTATAGATCCTTCTTCTGGGCTTATGCCACAAGGCAAGTATTTATTTATAATAATGTGATTTTATAGATGTTGTTTGAACTAAAGTATTATTAAAAATATTGTTTTTATTTCAGGTTTGATGGGAGAAGGATTGGTTTCCGCGATCAGAGACGAGATAACAGAATACTATCGTAGTGTGGCTCTTTTGCAATCTCAGGTCAGTTTTATAATTTTGTTTTATTACATTTACTAACTGGTGCTTGTGACTTCGTTTCCGTGATAAAGATATTATTGTTTTACAAGGACTATGTGTTTTTGTTATGTTTTCTATAAAATGTTATCATGACTACTTGCCCGTATGGAATAACGTAATGATATATGTCCTTAATAATACTATAAGAAGTCATATTATTAATTGGCAGTTATACTCTCGTCAAAATGTCTTCAGCTGTTTCGTAAATTAATCTGGATAACCAACAAATACATACTCCAATTTTTATATGTATGGTTTATGTGTTGTTATAACTGTTTTATTTATATATAGATTTTACATACTGGTTGGCAAATTAAAATATAATTCCTTGCACTAATTCGCTGTAAAAGTTTATTTATCATGTTAATGTTGTAATCGTTTTATTGCTTTAAAATTGCTGTGAATATTTTAAGTTTTAATTACATTCAATGTTGTCCTAAAGTCCGACACCCTATGCTAACGTTTTCCTCATATCAATATAACTTCTACTCCAAAAATTCTGTAGAGTTTTTCTATACAATCCGAATATTCCAATAATCCTACACCCTCTGGTTTTCAAAAGTGCCGGATTAGTGAGACTCTCTTTATACTTGTAATCAATGGTGTTAGTCAAGTGCATAGCAATGCTGTGATATTAAATTTAAAGGCTTGTGAAGGCGATGGCGGCGGAGCTACATTACGACGCGTGTGTGTGTGGGCTCAAGAACCTCTACACCGGTTGACGTGGTTGGCAAACATAGCTCACACGGCACATCACAAAAAAGGTTTTTTTTTGTTTCAGTTACTTAAATAATAAGCTTTTTGACATATACGACCTTGTTGCTTGCGTATTGTGCAGTTCTTACAGTAGGCAGCAGCGTCGTTGTGTTTTTTTTACCATTCTTAGTTACTATGCTGATGTGCAAGACTCTGAATAGATGGATATATACAATGCATGATAATTCAAAAGAGAACCTCGACTTTGACGACTTTGCTACCATATATATGTGCCATTTAGTCGGGTACATACAGACTTCCTACCGCCATGCCTAATTACATCTCTATATATATTTCTTCTGTCTGTGTGTATGTGCTTGAACTCCTAAACGGCTGGACAGATTATGATGAAATTTTTTGTGTGTCAGGTGGATTCAAGAACGGTTTAGATACACAATTAAAACCGGTAGGTGGCGCTGCGGTTGAATTTTAGGATTTTTTTTTATTATTATGGCAGGACAATGTCCGTCGTGCCCGCTAATACCATATATTGGTTGATTCCGGTACGCAATACGCCTAAGCGTGTCCCTAAGTGGCACAAGTCTTGGAGTGGATATGTATCTGGTGTATGGTCGTCGCTATTAGTTCTGACAGCCACCATACCCTACCATAGTATACCAGTTATGTATATAAATAGAAACCAAGTGCCGAATGTATATAAGTGCATCACTTCAGAATGACTGAACCTATTTGGGGTAATTCTTATCTTTGTTGTATTTGTAATTGTCAGGACAAGATTTGTATGAAACAGAATGTTTAAAAAATTCTATGGACAAGTAAATAATATGTATAATTTTTTTTCAAGTAATAGAATGAGTGTGTGAGTGAGAGAGAAGATTCAGTTATGATTTTATTTAATTACCCTACATTGGTCACCTTTTCTTGGTCAGTATACTCGTGCGGGGCAGGCAGCTAGTTTGTACATAGTATAAAATGAAGTCACTTCCGCTCTCTATTCCCTTCATCTTTTGGACTCTTCAACGGATTTTTCAGCAATAGATAGAGTGATTCAAGAGGTAGGTTTATGTATATAATACATCTACAAGATAGATCAAATTAACGTACGACGGAAATGTATATTTTAAAAAGATCTGTAAAAAAGTCCGCGATGGTATATTATCTCTAAAGGATAACCCACAGTAACCATTTCTATCTTTTGACAAAAATAATTATGTGTTATTTACCAAGCTATTTTGTACAATAGAGTATTATTACTCATTCAATTAAATACATTACATATGTTGTATATGTCATATAGATCAAAACTGCCCTTAATAGTATTTCATTGAAATAGATATCTACATTGCACCTGTGCAAAGCTGGGGCGGGTCGCTAGTTAATAATAAATTGTTATTTTAGGTGGTGAACTAGCGTCATGCGTGCACCGGTTCGTGCGTCACGGGGACGAGCGCGTATCGACGTTGGCGCGTCGGCTGCTCACCGCTCTCACTTACCCGCTGCTGTTAATGCTTACTCGATGGCTAATGCACGGTACTTATGCGTTTTCTACTACATTTCGGTAGGTGGTAGAGCCACGCTGTAGCTATTACTCGTTTCAGCATGAATGGGTCGGCTCGCCCGGGGTAGTACCACCCGACCCACAGAAATAGCGGTGTGAAGTAATAGTGCTTGCATCGTTGCGTTTCGTTCGGTCAGTGAGAGCGCCGGAGGTCCCACTTCCCTTCCCCTTCCCCCTTCCCTTACTCCCCTCTCCCTCAAACACAGGCTGGCAACGCACTTGCGACTCCCGACTTAATATCAGGTGACCCACCTGTTCGATTGCCCCCTTTTCACATAAAAAAATAAATGTGACGTATATAATTGTGATATCAAATTTAATATAGATACCATGATGACTCACTGGTTACTGTGTTCTGACACCAAGTCGGTTGATGTAGGACCGAAACCTTGCGAATGAGTTGGAACTTCCAGCAAAGGAAAATATCGTAACCATAGCATGGCCCTATGGCCTTTTATGAACCTATCTCGACAGTTGCCACTCTCAAGATAAACTGTTGCCAAACACCTATATGTACCTAGGCTGGCCATAAGTACTGTTACAATTAAAAATAAAGAAAATATTACATTTTTTGTAGGTGGTAGAGCTACGCTGAATTTATTAATGGTTTCAGCATGAACGGGTCACCTCGCCCGGCGTACTACCACCCGACCCACAGAAACACCGACGTGAAATAATAGTGATTGCATTGTTGCGTTTCGTTCGGTCAGTGAGAGCGCCGGAGGTCCCACCTCCCCTCCCCTTTCCCCTTCCCTTACTACCCCTCTCCCCCAAGACAGGTTGGCAACGCAGTTGTGACTCCCCTGGTGTTGCAAGTGTCTATGGACGGTGGTGATCACTTAATATCAGTTGTCAGTTTGCCTCCAATGATATAAAAAAATAAAAATAGAATATTTGTCTATTAGTTGCGCTTGAAAATCAGTACCCCTCTAGATTTAACAAATTAGATTGTCATTTAACATCAAGTGAGATTGTAGTCAAACGGTAAAAGTTATAGAGTGTAATAATAATAATAGGTATTTGGGGCTCAGATTTAAAGAAGACCTTCATACTGTAAATTATTTAATACTGTTTTTTTTTTTTTAGTTTTCATGCGATGAAACCACACATAAAGCCACCATTTATTTTATAGTTATTGTTCTTTGTAAAGAAAGAAATATTTAAAATCATTTTTTTTTTTTATTACAGGCGAAATAGATGACCCCTACAATGAATTCTTTATTGAAAGTAGAAGTGGTGTACCGATTGACAGAATGTGGCATGATAAATATAGAGTGAGGTGAGCATTTTAAAAGGTTGATTTCAGTGATTTTTCAACTTTTTATCAATATATTATGTAAAGTAAATGTTAATTTAATAAATGATCTCTTGTATGTATTATCTTATCTCTTATTGGTATACCTTATTACACAGCTAGCATAGCATAGCTTTCGTCACTGATCAACTTTATTGCTTATGTCTCTTAGAGTGATGTCTAGGTTATGTAGCTTTCCTTAATTGCTCTCTGTAGAGACTGCCTGGCGTTTATGAGACACTGTTTTTATTTTTTATTTCTAAAGGAAGTTATGATTTTATTAATCCTTTGTAACGCCAAAACTGAATATTTTTACTTAATATTATAAATATGAATATAAGTTTTATTGTCTAGGATTGAGATAGGTTAAATCTACATTAATGCGAGCATAGCCGCGAGCAAAAGCTAGTTAAAAAAAAGTGCATGCGTACAAAGTACACATGTCAGAAGTGCAACTTCTTTGCCGAACTAATTTATAAGCTTTGTTTATATATTATACAAATCTAAAACGTTAGATTTCCAAGACTTGAAAAATAGATGAAAAATCTGCGTTTACTGCAAATGACGTCACTTCCTTTTGCATACCTCCGTGACGTTACATCTGTAAAAATTTTACCCTCATGCGCCTAAAGAAGTTTCACTTCAAAAATAAATATATCTATATATAGAAATCGGCAGTGAGAAAATAGTTTTTTTTTTGTTGGCAACCAATCTTCTAGTAGAGTATTACTGCCACTGTGGAGTAAACAATGACGTTACAAGTTTTTTGCGATAATTTAATGAACTAACAAGATGATAGCTGTCTTACTAGAACTTTCCAGGGACTTGTTGTGACAAGTCAGAAATCATGCTCAGTGGTACCATTGCCCATCCACTTGTGCACAATATCCAAACTATATTACATGAAACAGCACCGATATTACAAAATACAAAGCGAAATAACACAAGATCATGAATAAAATCCACTACATGACATTCCAAGATCCTGCCAAAAACTCCGGGAAAATAGTTAAAATTATCTCGTTCTTTTGTTTCTCAGTCGATTTTCTTCATTCCTTTTTGCTTTAGAAGCTATTGACTAGCTGTAGTATCATCAATAAAAGATATGAAAAGTTTTTTTCTCTATGGTCGAAGTTCGATCACCGTACGAACGTTCGTATAAATAAATGAGTGTATTAGGGAATGGATGGTGCCATCGTTCATGTCTCGTGAGCAAGCCGCACAGATACTGGCGACTGGTAAGAGAAAAAAGCGTCGTGTTTATGCGGGAAGCGTGTGCGGACGAACCCGCGCCCACAGACCATGCTATTCAGCTGCAGGCTTTACTTAAATCTCATACAGGTTAGTTAACCACATCGATAAACTACATATGTCACATTTTTCAAATTACACATAGACATAGTTGAAAGTTCCATTCTGATTTCTAGATTTCCAGCGAATACTTACATATAAATTGAAAGAATCTACTAAACTTTCTGTATTCCTTTCGGTCCAATTTACTGTTTGAATCCATGTTCCATGTTTTAAGAGTGGTTGAGCCACGCTGAAGCTATTATTGGTTACAGCATGAATGGGTTGGCTCGTCCGGGGTAGTACCACCCTCTCATAGAAAATCGACGTGAAGTAACAGTGCTTACATTGTTGCGTTTCGTTCGGTCAGTGAGAGCGCCAGAAGCCCACCTCCCTTCCCCTTTCCTCTCCCCCTCACTCCTTTCTCCCAAACACAGGCTGGCAATGCACTTTCAATTCCCTTGGTGTTGTTAGTGTCTATGGACGGACGTGATCACTTAACATCAGGTGACCCACAAGTTCGTTTGCCAGTTATGACATAAAAAAAAATGTTCATAATACCGATAGGATATAGAAAGATATTAAGTATTGCATAATACAGTTTAGACTACATATTGTATTAAGAAAAGTTGATCTCTTTAAACTTAAGTTTACACATAATAGTAGGTACACATTATAATTATATACCTAAACCTTTTTTGTAAATCACTTTATCTACTGGTGAAAACCGCGTGAAAGCTGTGAAGGCCCATCATATGACCATCACATTTGTGTTAAACACTATCTACCTGTTTATATACAAAGTTATATATATAACGTGATTTTTGTTTTATTTTATATGTTATTCAATAATCAATATCGATGTTACAAATCTTTGAAACTCTCTATAACGACCCAACGTTAGGGTTACAAAGTTTGTTATAACAAAAATGAAATGTATCTAATTTTTCTACAATACATAATACCACACTTACAATCCTAAGATGAAATAACTATTTCATGTAAAATATCCTATTCAGGTAGTCATTACAAATAATTTGTCAAGCATTTTTTTTACTATCAAGACTGGACTACGTCCGTCGGGCCCGCTAATATATTATATAGTGTTTACATTATAATATAAAATGTTGTGTGTTTCTCACTAATAACGGATGAAATAGGCGGAGCAATGGAAGCTGAGAAGTACACAGCGTGGTGGGAGGCGGAGGGGTTGCGTGCAGGAGTACGCGACGCGCACGTTGCGGCTTCGCAGCGGTTGCTGGCCGCGCTCACCACACACCACCATCTGCTGGACCATCTCGCAGCGCACCGCCGATATCTGCTCCTTGCACAAGGGGATTTTGTGCACCACCTCATGACTCTTCTACAGTATGTATAATAAATACACCAATAAAAACACTTGTATTAGATCCAATTACACCAAATAAAAAAATCTAGTTTTATCCTCAAGTTCAGTATATTTTGTGTGTAAATGTATGGATTCTGGTTTTACAGATTAAGGTCTGCTGGAAGTCATCTTAACAAGATTAGAGAAATTAGCATTTTTGAAATTTTAAATTTAAGTGAAGTTATAATTTTTTACACTGTATAGCTTTCTTCAGCCTTTGAATCACAATATCACCTGTTGTCAAACGTGGTCAATGTGTGTCAACGTGGTCCAAGATAGGTAAACACCCTTAGCCAAGAGGAACCGGCTCTGAAGTGCAGGTACTGGAACACACCTATAAGTGCTTGGTGACTGACTTTCAACTTAGCGGCCTTAGAAAAAGCCCTACCCCTATTCTATATACGGTTTCATCACAATGTGTCTTTAATCAAAATTTCCAGCTCATTTACAAGGATTTAAACTCAGATTATCTACAGTGTCCAATGAATACGGTAAGAACTGATGGATAATAATGAAATAGGTAATTTCAAAAGTTTTTGGGGCGTAAGGGGTGTCAAATAACATCGTAAGACTTGAGACACCCAAGCCAACCTCACCTGCACGTGGTGCACTCTACTGGGTCTGGGTCGCAACCACAATGTACATTGCGAAAAAGACCGTTATAGTGATTCGCTCTGCGGGTCGCGTTTCGGGATCAGCCACTGCATGTCCAGCTATTCGCAGGCCGGCATGACTGCGGTGACCGGCGATGGATAGTGTGTCACTCGGTGGTAGCCGTTGTTTTTGGACTATACTGTGCTTATCATCAGGCATAGTGCAGTCACTTTGCCGGGCTACAATAAAAAAAAAACTTAAAATAACAGAGAGGAGTTGAACAAGCCCGCGACGTCGCTGTACGTGCACAATCTGTCCTGTACGCTGGAGGCGGCCGTGCGCGCCACCAACGCGCAGTTCGAGCCGCACCATGTACTCGCTCGCTTACATGTTAACCTTTATCCTAATTGTGAGTTATTACCTATATACTACTATTAATAACTTACTACGGATCAACGTTATTAAGTTGTTATATTAAGCTAGTATGTCAATGAGCATTTTTTTTAAATTAATCTATGAGTCAAAACTTAATGTTAACATTGATTTGTTGTGTTTTATTATACTTCCTTCATCATCCGCAATCAGTTTTAGGCATATATTTTCATTGTAGAGACACGGCGATTCCACAGTTTTAATATACTACTGACTATTATTACTCGATACTTTGTTCGCGTGAAATTTAGAAAAAAAATTTTTCGGTGTAACCGTGTGCTTTTTTAGTTTATTATATTAGAACCGTTTTTTTTCTGAATTTACTTAAGCTTATGTATATGTGAATTTTGAAAATTAGCTGGAATAAACAGACAGAGAACATTTTTAATATTGAATTTTTGTTATAAATATTAAATAAAAATATTAAATATTATGTATATAATAGGTCTTTACCTATGAAATTGCCGTTATGCAGTACTGGCTATTTCAAATCAAAATAATTTTTGTTTGGCTAAGAATTCTAATTTCAAATTTATTTTATTTTAAAAACATGGAATTCTTTTTCCAAAAGTAGTCATTTGTTTATTGATTAATGTTACATTTTCATCGCATTTCAATCTTTTTTGTCATCATGGATACGTTAAAAATTCGAGTAATTATGGAATATGAGTACCGTCGTGGCAGCAACGCGGCACAAGCGGCACGCAACGTCACCGACGTTTACGGAGCTAACACTACAAACCAACGCACCACCTGTTATTGGTTTGCTCGCTTCCGTTCTGGGAATTTTGATCTGAAAAATGAACTTCGCGGTCGTCCGAAGACTTTGGTCGACAATGAGGAATTAAAGGCGATTGTGGAAGATGGTGATACACAATCTACGGCTGAATTAGCAGCAGCTTTCGAAGTTAGCGTCATAACAATATTGGTCAATTTGCGTCAAATTGGTAAGGTAAAAAAGCTTGACAAATGGGTGCCTCACGAACTCGATCGCCCGCGCGAAGTACGCGTCGAAAGACGGTCTCCAAGTTGCAAGAACTGGGGTTGGAAGTACTCCGTCATCCGCCTTACTCACCAGACCTTGCACCTATAGACTACTACTTTTTCCAGAATTTGGATAACTCCTTGGCGGGAAATCAATACCCGAGAGGCAGTACAAAATGCCTTTGAAGAATTTGTTAACTCCCGTCCAGCTGATTTCTTTAAGAAGGGCATCAATAAACTGCCATTGCGTTGGCAAAGATGCATTGATTGCATGGGTGATTACTTCGATTAATACAAATAAAAAATACATGAAAAACATTCGTTTAAATTTTTTCATACAAAACGGCAATTTCATAGGTAAATACCTAATATATTATGTATACAATTTGATATCCATTCGGTATAGTTGTTATTTTGATATTACAGACACTTCAATTTTATTTATTTATATAAACAGTTAAGTATTTTTAATTGTTTGCCACTTGCCACGGTTTCGCACGCATTTCCTACTGAATAACTATTTTGGACGCTTTATATCTACACTAGCTGTTACCCGCGGCTCCGCACGCGCTTTTTAAAAAATGTATTAAAGAAATGGAAAATTGTGAGTGGGTGTGTACATTACAGAAAAGTTTTTTCAAAAACATTTGTAACTACGACACTCACGCCAACTGTAACATGACAAAAATAATTATGTGTTATTTACCAAGCTATTTTGTACAATAGAGTATTATTACTCATTCAATTAAATACATTACATATGTTGTATATGTCATATAGATCAAAACTGCCCTTAACAGTATTTCATTGAAATAGATATCTACATTGCACCTTTGCGAAGCTGGGGCGGGTTGCTAGTTAATAATAAATTGTTTTAGGTGGTGAACTAGCGTCGTGCGTGCACCGGTTCGTGCGTCACGGGGACGAGCGCGTATCGACGTTGGCTCGTCGGCTACTCACCGCTCTCACTTACCCGCTGCTGTTAATGCTTACTCGATGGCTAATGCACGGTACTTATGCGTTTTCTACTACATTTCGGTAGGTGGTAGAGCCACGCTGTAGCTATTACTCGTTTCAGCATGAATGGGTCGGCTCGCCCGGGGTAGTACCACCCGACCCACAGAAATAGCGGTGTGAAGTAATAGTGCTTGCATCGTTGCGTTTCGTTCGGTCAGTGAGAGCGCCGGAGGTCCCACTTCCCTTCCCCTTCCCCCTTCCCTTACTCCCCTCTCCCTCAAGACAGGTTGGCAACGCACTTGTGACTCCCCTGGTGTTGCAAGTGTCTATGGACGGTGGTGATCACTTAATATCAGGTGACCCACCTGTCAATTTGCCTCCAATGATATAAAAAAAATACTAAGTATTTTGGCAGTTACGCTTGAAAACCAATACCCTTCTAGGCTTAACATATTTACCCTATTAGGACCACATTGTCTTTTAACATCAAGTGAGATTGTAGTCAAACGGTAAAATATTTAAAGTGTAAAAATAATAATAATAGGTATTTGGGGCTCAGATTTAAAGAAGACCTTCATACTGTAAATTATATAATATTGATTTTTATTAGTTTTGCTGCGATGAAACCACACGTAAAGCCACCAGTTATTTTTTAATTTTTATTTTATGTTTAGAAAATTATATATTTCAAAGTGCTTTGTAAAGAAAGTAATATTTAAAATCATTAATATTTTTTTTTATTACAGGTGAAATAGATGACCCCTACAATGAATTCTTTATTGAAAGTAGAAGTGGTGTACCAATTGACAGAATGTGGCATGATAAATATAGAGTGAGGTGAGCATTTTAAAAGGTTGATTGTCATAAGAGTAAAACAATATTTCCAAAGTCAATGTCAATATTTTAATGTTTAGTATTTTTTTATTTGTGTATCCATTATGTTTTCAAACGATGATACTGGGTATATCACTATTCCTCATAATGTACAGACTATAATTAATTCAATATCACCCAGAAATACCAACCCATGTTGTCGTGTAAAATTTAATTGAAATTTGTGTCATGAGTTGCGATAAATTTCTTTATTTTCGTATAATTATGTTTACTTAGAATTTGAGAGCCTTACTACTTTATGTAACCCCCTGTTTTTTGTTTCAAATTTATAATTAATTTCAATTTTCTTTTAGACATTGATTTTTAAAAAATGGTTATATAATTAAAAAAAAAAGTGGCAAATAACTGAGTAGGTATGATGAAAGCCTTTGATTATAGAGGTTATATATATCCTTTGATAAATGGACCCTAATAAAGTTCAAACTTTAAAAATTCAATGAACTATGGTCGAATGTCGACCACTTGGCGCCCACTAACTAGTATATAGAAATCGGCAGTGAGAATTTTTTTTTTTGGCAACCAATCTTCTAGTAGAGTATTACTGTCACGGTCGGGTAAACAATGACATTACAAGTTTTTTTTGCGATCATGTCTATGAACTAACAAGATGGTGACCAACTTGTTAGAACTTTCCATGGAGTTTTTGTGGCATCTTAGAATTTATGGTCCGTGGTATTATTTTCCATTCACTTCACTTATGCACAATAAACAAACTATATTACATGATACATGGTGCTGTTTACACCGAAACAGCACCGATATTACAAAATATAGAGCGAAATAACATAACATCGTGAATAAAATATAGAAACCATTACATGACATTCCAAGAGTCTGCTAAAAACTCCGGGAAAATAGTTAAAATTATCTCGTTCTTTTGCTTCTCAGGCGATTTTCTTCATTCCCTTTTGCTTTGGAAGTTGAACTGTAGTATCAAAAAATAAAAATATGAAAAGTGATTTTTCTCTATGGTCGAAGTTCGATCACCGTACGAACGTTCGTATAAATAAATGAGTGTATTAGGGAATGGATGGTGCCATCGTTCATGTCTCGTGAGCAAGCCGCACAGATACTGGCGACTGGTAAGAGAGTTTATGCGGGAAGCGTGCGCGGACGAACCCGCGCCCACAGACCATGCTATTCAGCTGCAGGCTTTACTTAAATCTCATACAGGTTAGTTAACCACATAGATAAACTACATATGTCACATTTTTAAAATTGCACATAGACATGGTTGAAAGTTCCATTCTGATTGGTAGATTTCAATCAAATATTTACATATAAATTGAATGAATCTACTAAACTTTCTGTATCCCTTTCGGTTCAATTTACTATTTGAATCCATCTTCCATGTTTTAAGAGTGGTAGAGCCACGCTGAAGCTATTATTGGTTACAGCATGAATGGGTCGGCTCGCCCGGGGTAGTACCACCCTCTCATAGAAAATCGACGTGAAGTAACAGTGCTTACATTGTTGCGTTTCGTTCGGTCAGTGAGAGCGCCAGAAGCCCACCTCCCTTCCCCTTTCCTCTCCCCCTCACTCCTTTCTCCCAAACACAGGCTGGCAATGCACTTTCAATTCCCTTGGTGTTGTTAGTGTCTATGGACGGACGTGATCACTTAACATCAGGTGACCCACAAGTTCGTTTGCCAGTTATGACATAAAAAAAAATTTTCATAATACCGTATAGGATATAGAAAAATATTAAGTATTGCATAATACAGTTTAGACTACATATTGTATTAAGAAAAGTTGATCTCTTTAAACTTAAGTTTACACATAATAGTAGGTACACATTATAATTATATACCTAAACCTTTTTTGTAAATCACTTTATCTACTGGTGAAAACCACGTGAAAGCTGTGAAGGCCCGTCATATGACCATCACATTTGTGTTAAACGCTATCTACCTGTTTATATACAAAGTTAAAGTGTTTTTTATTTTATTTGATGTGTTATTCAATAATTAATATCGATGTTACAAATCTTTGAAGCTCTCTATGTCGACCCAACGTTAGGGTTACGAAGGTTGTTATAACAAAAATGAAATGTATCTAATTTTTCTACAATACATAATACCACACTTACAATCCTAAGATGAAATAACTATTTCATGTAAAATATCCTATTCAGGTAGTCATTACAAATAATTTGTCAAGCATTTTTTTTACTATCAAGACTGGACTACGTCCGTCGGGCCCGCTAATATATTATATAGTGTTTACATTATAATATAAAATGTTGTGTGTTTCTCACTAATAACGGATGAAATAGGCGGAGCAATGGAAGCTGAGAAGTACACAGCGTGGTGGGAGGCGGAGGGGTTGCGTGCAGGAGTACGCGACGCGCACGTTGCGGCTTCGCAGCGGTTGCTGGCCGCGCTCACCACACACCACCATCTGCTGGACCATCTCGCAGCGCACCGCCGATATCTGCTCCTTGCACAAGGGGATTTTGTGCACCACCTCATGACACTTTTACAGTATGTATACTACACCAAAAAACACGCTCATATTAGAAACAATTGCACCAAATAAAAAGAAACTACTTTTATCCTCAAGTTCAGTATAGTTGTGTTAAAATGTATGGAATCTGGTTTTACAGATTAAGGTCTGCTGGAAGTCATTTGCAAGAAATTTGCATTTTTAAAATGTTAAGTTTACCTGAAAGTACTTTATTTTTACACTATAAGTTTCAGCCTTTGACCATAATATCACCTGATGTCAAACGGCGATGTGGTCCAAGATGGTAAACACGCTTAGCCTAGAGGAACCGGCTCTGAAGTGCAGGTACTGGAACACACCTATAAGTACTTGGTGACTGACTGTCAACTTAGCGGCCTTAGAAAAAGCCCTACCCCTATTCTATATACGGTTTCATCACAATGTGTCTTTAATCGAAATTTCCGGCTCATTCACAAGGATTTAAACTCAGATTATCTACACAGTGGCCAATGAATACAGTAAGAACTGATGGATAATAATGAAATAGGTAATTTCAAAAGTTTTTGGGGCGTAAGGGGTGTCAAATAACATCATAAGACTTGAGACACCCAAGCCAACCTCACCTGCACGTGGTGCACTCTGCTGAATAACGAATGAGGCAATGGCGAAAGCGGGGTGATAGGGTTTTACGGCCCGACTGGGTCGCAACCACAATGTATATTGCAAAAAAGACCGTTATAGTGATTCGCTCTGCGGGTCGCGTTTCGGGATCAGCCAGTGCATGTCCAGCTATTCGCAGGCCGGCATGACTGCGGTGACCGGCGATGGATAGTGTGTCACTCGGTGGTCGCCGTTGTTTTTGGACTATACTGTGCTTACCATCAGGCATAGTGCAGTCACTTTGCCGGGCTACAATAAAAAAAAAACTTTTAAAATAACAGAGAGGAGTTGAACAAGCCCGCGACGTCGCTGTACGTGCACAATCTGTCCTGTACGCTGGAGGCGGCCGTGCGCGCCACCAACGCGCAGTTCGAGCCGCACCATGTACTCGCTCGCTTACATGTTAACCTTTATCCTAATTGTGAGTTATTACCTATATACTACTATTAATAACTTACTACGGATCAACGTTATTAAGTTGTTATATTAAGCTAGTATGTCAATGAGCATTTTTTTTAAATTAATCTATGAGTCAAAACTTAATGTTAACATTGATTTGTTGTGTTTTATTATACTTCCTTCATCATCCGCAATCAGTTTTAGGCATATATTTTCATTGTAGAGACACGACGATTCCACAGTTTTAATATACTACTGACTATTACTCGCGACTTTGTTCGCGTGAAATTAGCAAAAAATCATTTTTCGGTGTAAACGTGTGCGTTGCTTTTTTAGTTTATTATATTAGAACCGTTTTTTTTAATTCTGAATTTACTTAAGCTTATGTATATGTGAATTTTGAAAATTAGCTGGAATAAACAGACAGAGAACATTTTTAATATTGAATTTTTGTTATAAATATTAAATATTATGTATATATATTATGTATACAATTTAATATCCATTCGGTATAAAGTTGTTATTTTGATATTGCAGACACTTCAATTTTATTTATTTCTTTAAACAGTCAAGTATTTTTATTTGTTTGCCACTAGCCACTTGCCACGGTTTCGCACGCATTTCCTACGCAATAACTATTTTGGGCGGTTTATATCTACATACATATAAGAGTACATAAGAAACTGCAGAAAAAATGAATTTTAATACAAACCAACATCATAGTTAATACTTAAAAAACTATTACTGGTTTTGCTAAATCTGAAAAATGGGACGACCCGTTTATTACAGTTTCTAGTGTTTAGATTATGCGGGTCTTTTACTAAAATCAGTTTTCCAAAGTTTTTACGGACAAAGTAACTATTCCACGCGGGCAGAGGCTAGTCCATTGGATAAGTTGAGATGATGTGTGTCGGGTGAAGGTGACGGTCGCGACGACAACGGGTGGGACGTGTTCGCGCTGCAGTACCGCGTGGACGGGCCGCTCGGCACGCTGTTCCCGGCGACGTGCGCGGCGCGCTACCGAGCCCTCTTCACGCAGCTGTGGCGCGTCAAACGCATCGAGTACAGTCTGCACGACGCGTGGCGCGACCACACCATCCTGTACAAGCGGCTCAAGCACATGCCCGGTCAGTCCATGTACACACCTAGTTACGCTATTATTATTATTTTTTTTGTAGCACGGCAAAGTGACTGCACTGTGCCTGATGGTAAGCACAGTACAATCCAAAAACAATGGCGACCACTGAGTGACACAGTATCCATCGCCGGTCGCCGCTGTTATGCCAGCTTGCGAAAGGCTGTATATGCACAGGCTGATCCCGAAACGCGACCCGCAGAAACGAATCACTATGACGGGCTTTTTCGCCATATACATACATGGTGGTTGCGACCCAGTCGGGCTGTAAAACCCTACCACACCGCTTTCGCCATTGCCTCGTCTGTTATTCAGCAGGGTGCACCACGTGCAAATCAGATTGGCTTGGATGTCTCAAGTCTTAGATGTTATTCGACACCCCTTACTTATTAGAAATATGACTACATATTATTTACCGACCCTCCCGATGAAATAACGGCCGTGAACGATCAGTACCAGCCTGTATCTCCAAACAGAGCGTGCTCACGCCCACGCCCGCGTAACCACAGATCACGCCGCCGTAGCACGGCAAAGTGACTGCATTGTGTCTGATGGTAAGCACAGTACAATCCAAAAACAATGGCGACCACCGAGTGACACAGTATCCATCGCCGGTCGCCGCTGTTATGCCAGCTTGCGAAAGGCTGTATATGCACAAGCTGATCCCGAAACGCGACCCGCAGAAACGAATCACTATGACGGGCTTTTTCGCCATATACATGGTGGTTGCGACCCAGTCGGGCTGTAAAACCCTACCACACCGCTTTCGCCATTGCCTCGTCTGTTATTCAGCAGGGTGCACCACGTGCAGATCAGATTGGCTTGGATGTCTCAAGTCTTAGATGTTATTCGACACCCCTTACTTATTAGAAATATCACTACATATTATAAAACAAAGTCGTCCGCCGCGTCTCCCTGTTCGCTATAAACTCAAAAACTACTCAATGGATTTTCATGCGGTTTTCATCAGTAGACAAAGTGATTCATGAGGAAGGTTTAGGAATATAATCTGTCTAGGTTTTCTTTTATTATTATCAGGGCGGGATAACATCCGCCGGGCCTGCCGGAACACACCAACAGGTGCTTGGCGACGGATTATCAACCTGAGGGTTGTTGCTGGCATTGGCATGGCATTACCACCATGATATAGTTTCATCATAATATTTTCCTTAACCGAAATCTACGACTCAGTTGCTACGTTTCGAACCTACGTTGATCGACGCGGTGGCTTAACACGCCATCGTCGCTTCAAATAACATTTTATTTCAATAATATATAGTAGGCATTCTCTACAAAGTGTGTGATTTGCCTCGAATCCACTTTAATGTTTTTATCCTTGTAATATTGAATATACAAATAGACATCCTCAATAATAAATATACATAAACCGAAGATTTAATTGTGAAAAGTTTGTATTAGTAATTATCATTGCGAAAACCCCTTCCGTTTCGCAGTAACTGTCCGTATCAACAAACGACACCTGTGGATCGTGCAAAATATAACAGGAAATAAACTGTAATTTTAATTACACACCACATAGGCATGTGGGTAACTATATGTTGATGTTGTGGTTACCTCATACATTTTGCGGCTAAGGTAATTCCGTAGTAGGACATTTTATAATTTTTTGAAATTATTAATACTACTGGTCATCTGGGGGTCGAAATTAGAACATTATTTATCCATTTTTATGTTCCAATATTGTTGAGTTTAAAAAAAATATTCTAATTATTTTTATTGATAACATGAATGCTCGTCAATAGCTATAAGCAAAAAAAAGCTAATCTTTTCAGAACCAGAGGAGAAAAAAACATTGAACTAACTTATCTTAGCCTATTTATATATAGATAGAAAAAACAATTACTACGATTTTAAACCATTTAGTTTTTAGTCATATGTGTTCAAATGTTACATAATATAAATAATATAGACAAAAAAAACAGTTTTGCTTTTCTTGTAATAACTAGGTCAAATATTAAGCACCTATTTTTTTTTTAAATTGATTTAGAATCAGCAACGACTAATGATTGTCCTGTAAAATTATTGCTGGCGTCTAACCTAACACCCAGTATATGAACAGAGGTGTGGGGCGTGATGCGTCGCGTGTCGTGCTTGCGTGCGGAGGCATTGCGGCTGTGCGGCGCGCTGCAGGAGGCGAGCTGTGTGGGTGCGGAGGCGGCGTGGGCGCGACTGCTGCACGCCGCGCACCAACGCACACACCTCGACCAGCTGCTCCGACTACACCACGCGGCGCTCGACACACACTCCATACACGCCATGATACACCACACTACACAGGTAGACTAACACACTCTTATACTACTTCCATAGCTGCGTATATCGATCGGCAAAAAGTTTTTCTGTAGATTGGAACACATTATTGTCATTATACGAGTATATCACATTCGTTATGAACTATCATTCGGACTGGGCTTACAGTTTTTATACACATCAAAGGAATTTGAAAACGATAATTTCGAATGACAGTTTGAATAACAAAGATGTACGAACGTTTTTCTGCGCCTTTATCGGAATTAATTATGAGGTTAGTTTTTAGCGCGACAAGTAGCCGAAACTTTGTCACGCAGGTATGGGAGTAACATTATAAGTAAAAGTTATCCCGATAAAAACACAGATTAAACTAAACGTTCGTTCAGTCATTCATAGTTGCAGTCTTTCTTTTATCATGTAAAATAAAATAAAAACCAGTTGCTTCATGTTCTAAATTTTCAAAAGTTTAGGAACTGGATTTTAAATAAATTGGTTATAATTTCTATTTATTATCTTAATAGCATATTTTACGACAGAGGAAAACACATTAACACCACACCTCTGTCCCAAGAAACCTCTGTGCAACGCATCACTGAACGTATAGTGCTTTTAAAAATCAAAGTACTAAGATTAAGGTTCTAAGATTAGAATGAAGCTATCGTGACATTGTTTAGATAAGAAATAGAGTCAAAATCAAAATATCCTTTATTCAATTTAGGCCCTGAGAAGGCGCTTATGAACGTCAAAGCTACTACCGGTTCGGAAAACAGCCCAGTCATCGAGAAGAACCGGCAAGAAACTCGATCTGGTTTATTTTTTCATGTCATATATTTCTATAGTAATATAAATATTCACATTCGTTATTAGTGGATGCACAGAGAGGGGCGTCATTTCCAGACGTCACAATCATTCACGTATTGATCCACCCTATAATAGCCTTTAGATATTAAAACCCGCTTGACATGGTTCTTGAACTCACTATCAGGCAAATCGGTAGAGTTTAAGAGATAAACTTTAAAAAAGATTGAATTCTATTCAGTAGTTCTTGCGTGATGAACGGGAACGTGTGAATGACGTCATACCTCTGTCATTTTATTTATATAGATTAATCGAAGACAATGTTATTTTTAGGAGTTGCAGTCGTACTTGGGGAATGTGCTGAACGAAACACTCGCATTGCGTAGTTTTGAGTCTACGTTACACGCGGGCATTAATGCAGAGCTCGAGCGACGAGACCGCCTCCAACAAATGAAAGCAGAAAGAATTGCACGAGGTATTAACTATTTTTGAAAATCTTTGAAAATTACTATATTATCTTTTAACATAATTGTTGTATAATAATATAAAATAATTGACTGACTACTGGCATATCAATGTACAGCCCTAACTACCGTTTAAATTTGTGTACGAGTTTCTTTTCCACTGTCGGTGAGCACTATTGAAATGTTTTTTTAGTAGTCTGGTGAAGCTGTTAAGACCTTGCGTGGTCAATAGCGTAGTCAGTTCGAAAAAAAAAAGAAATGTTTTTAAGGTGAGGTGGTGGAAAAGGATATGATTGTTTGTATTGAAATTTGGCATTTTCCAGTTAGTCAGTCCATTAATTATATATAGGTAGTTACAAAACAAAGAGTAGAAAATAATTACTGCGTAGAAAACGTATGCGATGCCGCTGGAGATTGCTAGTTATATAATAATTGTAATGGTATTTTAGGGGAATACGCTTTCACAGCGGCCGAAGAGGCGCGCGATAAAGAAAAGCGAAAGAATTTTCACCAGTTCTTAGCTAATCGAAAGGCGGACTTAAATGTGTGGGCGCGGACGTACAGGTAATGTTTTTTTTTTGTAATCATAGATCTGATATTAAATGACTCAGATAGTAAACACGTTCTGAGAGTGGCACCTATGATGGCCATTTGGACACATTACTTAGTGACGTGAAATGTCAATTGTTATTAAGATATATATAATCAAATGGTTCTTTATACATATACTTTATACATTACGCTTTGACGCGAGTTTTCTGGAAGTGGTAGTTGTGATTGCTAGTGATCCTGTATATTTTATTATATATACCAGGTCCAAGGTTAAACGCTCGCAGTATTCAAGGGTATGACACTTCATGGTCACATTTAAGATTTATTTTAAAATAATAATATCAAAACAAATACTAATAAACAACAAAGAAAACCGAAGTTAAAGTTTGTTCTGATTCTAAGACTTTCAAAAGTATAAACGTAATCGTAATAAACGTAGGTGTAATGACCGGTGTCGAAAGCAACAATGGGCGACCCGGAGTTAATATCTTTCGATAATAAAACAGACAATAAACCCTTTTGTTTTGTTCCTGACGTTCCAACGTTCCGTTTCAAGTGAAAGTGAAATTACCCGACGGTCATTCACACTGTGCTTTAACATAGACGCGTAGAGGATTGTGTATAAATAATTTTTGAAATTTTTAGATAATTAGGTCAAATATTAAGCATCTATTTCTTTTATTGATTTACGAGAATCGAGTGCAGAGTATCCTCCATAAATATTGCTACTGTCTAAACATTCAGCTTGTATAGACTGGATACTTATGATGTGGTGGGTACTTCAATTGATGTATGATTGATTGATCGCTCAGGGGTCACGTGACAACGTTGATCCTGAAGCTGGCTCTACACGCGGAGGTGTCGCTGCAGACCCTCGCGTTCCGTCTCGACTACAGCGACTTCTACAAGCGAGGCGACGCCAAACTGCACGAACCACTCACATATCAACACAAGAGGCTTAGCGAGATCGGAATTAATTTAGCTAAGGTTTGTGTTCCTTCTTATCGCATACACAAATATCATTATTAGAAAATCTGTAAATCCTAAATAATATTATAAATGTGAAAATAAGTTTGTTTAGTTGTTAGTTAGTTAGTTTAGTGTAGTGGTAGAGCCATGCTGAAACTATTACTGGTTTTAGCATGAATGGGTCGGCTCGCCCGGGGTAGTACCACCCTCTCATAGAAAACTGACGTGAAGTAACAGTGCTTGCATTGTTGCGTTTCGTTCGGTCAGTGAGAGCGCCGGAGGCCCACCTCCTTTCCCCCTTTCCCTTCCCCTTTCCCTATGTTTCCCCCATACACAGGCTGGCAACGCACTTGCGACTCCTCTGGTGTTGTTAGTGTCCATGGACGGTGGTGATCACTTAACATCAGGTGACCCACGTGTTCTCTATCACTAATGTGAAACTAACCTATATTAGTTATTGTATATTTTATTTAAATTTTAAATTAGGCTACATATTTATAAGCTTTAAGGGAATAAGTCATAAAGTTTAAAGTGTAACAACTTTAATTTAGTATTATTAGTAAAAAGGTTATAGGGTAAGTAGTAAAATAAAACACAACCCATCATTAATCTAGTTAAAATATGTATCTATTGGCCTGAATTGTTGTTGGCCATTCCACAGCTTCATCGGGTTTTTAGGACGAGCGCTCAAGGTACTTGGTCTATTACCTGATTACATTGCCTTGAGTACAGTGCAAACCGAAGTAAATTAACCATGCGAGCTAAATTAAGCTAAGCATACATATATGCTTTAGTAAAACATATGCGTACTTTCATATGTGCCGTACGAACATGTATTTTGAATCTATCAATATTGGCTAACCGTAACTAACGAAAAAAAAAGTACTTTACAAAACTTGAAGCAACTCGGAAAAACCATGGTGTACCATTCAATAAAAGAGGGTGGAAAATTCTGAAAGACTGACGTCGTAATTCGAACGATTCTAAAAAGTTCATTACTGATTATTTTTTGGTACCCTATTGTTCCCACGATTGATGAGTCATTCATTGTTTAATTATAACGAGTCCGCATATCGGATGTAACTATATTAATTATGTTGTATTATTTTTGGTTAAGAAGTAAACTACTCAGTAGGACATAGATTTTATTATTAATGTCATTTTTTTTTTCAGAGTAAAGGGGTAGAAAGGAACAAGAAAAAGTGACGAGCACAACATGAAGTGTTGGTATTTAATCGGGACGTGCATCGATTTCGACTTCCTTTAACATTCTGTACTTCCTAAATACACTTTAACGGTTTAAATTGATAATATTTATCTCGTCCTTTTTAAAAATCGTTTTACTGACAGAACTTCAAAATATTCTCTAAGCTACGTATGATTACGCTTTTCTGAAGGGGCTAAGCAGTATTAATTAAATTTAAGAGAGATAACTTTAAATCTTTGAGGGATTGTAGAAGTTAAGGGGTAATGACATAATTACTATTAGGAAATGATTAATCCAGTTTAAATCTGTGTTTCTCAAATATTTTTTACGAGAACTGATTCGCCTTTCTTCGCCTTGTCTTAGATTAAAGGTTTGACTGATGTGTCGAGTTTGTTATAAATTAAATGAGAATATAGCGCTATGAACCAACACGGACACCTCTGTACCACTATACGCCAAATATTATATTGATTACTCAATCAAGTTTCGCATAACTACTGAAATTGGTATCGGTAGTATATCGTGGTACCAGTCTAGAAAGGAAACTTTTTACAAACTTAAATTATACTAATAGTAACAGGATTTATGAACTTATCAATTTAGATTTAATCGTGATTTTTTAAATATACATAAATATACATACATAAATATATACATAAATAATATCATACAGTAGATAGTTGTCTGCGACTTTGTCAAGTGAAAATGTTTCATAGGATCTAATGTTGTTTTATATGGCTTTAAAATGGATTTTTTAAAATTATCATTACTGTTCTGCTCCAACCGGAAAAGCGTAATAATGTGTAGCGTAGATTACTTTTAGGAAACTCCTCTACCTGTAAATTAAAGTTCTTTACAATGAGATGAAATCGTTTTGAAAATAACCCGAACAAAATTAAAAAGTAGATAAGAAATAATCATTAAAAACGTTAATTTTAAAGAAATTTTAATTTTAATTTATTTGTACGCATTAAGTTTGTATTTCGTCGTATCTCTTTGTTCAATACCTTGCAATTTTTTATTTCAGTGCATACATTTTGAACATGTCTAATATTTATCAAAATGTAATATGTTATGTGTAATATGCTTCTGATGTTAGGAACATGTACAATGTCGGGTCAATGTCCGCATGTATGTAGATATACTAGCGGCCCCGGTGGACTTTGTCCTGCCTTGATAATTTAAAAAATCCTAAAATTCAACTGCAGCGTCTCCTACCGAGTTTAATTGTGAATCTAAACCATTCATGAAACAACCTGAACACTGAGAAAAAAAATCATCAAAAGCTGCCTACCGGTTTAGGAGGAGTTCAGTCACATACACACGGACAAGAATTATATATATAAAGATAAACTTTGTAGACTGATACAATATTACATTATACAACAGAAAGGTTAATCAACGATTCGTTCGTAAACCGGAACGCGGAGCTGTTCTCGCCCCGGAGCGATAAGAACGCCTTTTTTTCGCAGTAAAATGTACGATAAAAGTGTGAACGCACGGAATCTGAACGGATGTTTATATAATGTTTAACGTAATAACAGACACGAAACGCACATCACTAAACTTTGTTATAAAAAATCGTGTAACGAATTAATTATTGGAAATAAAACATATTTCACGAAAAGCCTTGTAATCTGTAACTAAAAGTGTAAACTAAGATTAATTCATTTTTGAAAGTATAATTTGAGAACAGGAGCTCTTTGCAGAAATACTATTAAATACATTTTTTTCATCATCATACTGGAATCATACTGATTCCGAATACATATAAAACACAATAATGTAAAAAATTAAAGATCCCCCTTCTTCTCTGAACACCGTAATTTTACGAGTATATTTCATATTACATTTGTGCTATTTTCACTTGAATGAAAATATATGTTTTATTGTGATCAACATAATTAATAATGTAATCAACTCGCAGCGTTAAGATATTGTTTTTTCACCTTTAAATCATTCCACATTAAAATCTCGAATATAATAATGTGATAATTTGGCAATTAAAAGTATTATTTAGTGTTCACAAATGTAACGTTTAGAGTTAATAGCTCTGTATAAGTGCCATGAACTCAGCAACTTTTACACAAATATACAATATTAACGAATGCGTGTTTTTATTTAAACCTTTAGATTAGTTGGAAATATAATTATCTCCCTGTTATCATTTACGGAATTAGTTCTTTTGCTTGAGTCTAAAAGTTAAAAGGGGTGACTGTAAAAGCCTTTCCGATGTTCATGAGTTTCAATTGTTCACTCTATTTCATCATAGAATATTACTCCTAGAATGCCTATAAAAGTCAGACTATCTCCAGTTCGCATAAAAACAATGGCGTGACGAAATAAAAGTTAGATAGTAAGGACGATGTATGGACTTCAGTTATTACTCATATTTTATACTTCATCGGTGTTATTACAAAAATGTTAAATACGTATTGAATACTTGCTTTAAAAAGGTTATGAATTAAATGCACCGCAGTCGCTGAATGTTCGCCATCTTGCTCTTTTGTCTCGCTTTGGTTACGTTAGGTTAGACTTGCGAAAAAGGATAACGCGAACCTGCCTCGGGCGAGCGCGGTGCATTAAATTCGAAACCTTTTTAAAGCAAGTATTTAACTTCTTTGTAATAACACCGCATTTCTAGCATTTGACCAAAATCTCACCTGATTTTAAATGACGATGTGGCCTGATATGGCAAATATGCTAAACATGGAAGAGGATTTGCTTTCTTGTCTTGCTGGAACACCGTTACGTGCTTGGCAACAAATTTTCCACTTGAAGCGGTAGTAAGCTAGGCCACCATGCTACTACATGCTAAATACTCGGGAGCTACATAATATGGTTTTATCACGATGTTCTCTTTCATCGAAAGCTCCGAATCATTCATAAGGACGAACCTACGTCAAACGACGCGACATGTGTCTGAACACACTAATTACAGAGCCATCATCCCATTTCAGTCCAGCCTTTCCACCGTTTTTACAAGATTCAACCGTAGCTAGTTTATTTATATATTTAAATAAACCTTATTTTTAAGAAATAAGATCTCAAATTAACGATATATTGTTAATTATCTTCAATATATTCTAAAACAATACCTACATTCACCGAATTATTTGACGGAGAAAGGTGCATTTTTCGACGTGTCTTGCATAAACTCTTAAAAGGAACAATACCTACAACGATCCTATAATGAGATAAGGTAAATTAGTCACAAAAAAAAGATCGGACGCAGACTAAATTGTTTACTTATACGGAGTGTCAATAAAATTTGATAAATAAAAATTAATAAATAGTAACTAGTAGTGGAAAATTAAGTAGACGAAAAGATCCGAATTTCCTTTATGTAATCAGACTATCTCATATGACGGCCCTTTGTTATCATTATCCTAGAGTTGTGAATTTTTATTAGTATCTAGTGACGACTATAGTGCCGGATTAACTATATAACATAAGTAATATATGGTACGGACCCTGTGTACAAATCGCTCAATCATCCGTTTAGTTCTACCGTACAGTCGTACACCACAGCTTCTGACGTCTGGATTCATAGCATCCGTTGCACCCCAGAAACAGTCTTGATTGTATTTTTTCTTGCATCAATTATCTTTTTGTTTTTTCTTTAGTCCCAATTGAGACATTCCTATTTCTAATAGTTGTAAGATAAGTCAGTCATTTCAAGCCATTTTTAATTGAAACTCTGGTACGTATTTTTATTGTAAAAATGTTCACTAACATTCTAGAAAATAACAGAATACTACAGTTTCTGCAAGTAGAAATATTCACTATTATAGATTTTGTGCCTTCCACAGATTTCAAATATAATTTTCATTGGTGATGTTATACATAAACCAAATCCGATATAGCGTCAGCCCCTATATGAATATTATGAACTTATGATACGGTTACTTCAATTTACAAAACGTCTGTCGAGATGTGACGTAGGTAAGCTAGAAATCATATCCTATATATCCATGCTACAATATTCAACGATCAACACGGTCATCATACAATAAGGTGAGTTTTAGTCAAACGCTAGCGTATAGTCTATATAGAAAAATAAAATTGAAGTCTATTGTTTGAGTTGCAAAACGGTTGCATCGATATTGACGAGTCTTTTACTGACTGATATAGGTTTGAGCGTTTTTGGCAGGATCTTGGAATGCCGTGTAGTGGTCGTTATATTTTATCCATAATCTTGTGTTACTTGGCTCTATATTGTGTGTTGGTGGTGCTTTACGTAATATAGTTTGGTTATTATGCACAAGTGAAGTGGATCGGAAATAATAGCACAGAGCATGGATTCTGACTTGCCACAAAAACTCCCAGGAAAATTCTAACAAGATGGTGGCCATCTTGTTAGTTCATTGAAATTTTTCAGAGTAAAGGGGTAGAAAGGAACAAGAAAAAGTGACGAGCACAACATGAAGTGTTGGTATTTAATCGGGACGTGCATCGATTTCGACTTCCTTTAACATTCTGTACTTCCTAAATACACTTTAACGGTTTAAATTGATAATATTTATCTCGTCCTTTTTAAAAATCGTTTTACTGACAGAACTTCAAAATATTCTCTAAGCTACGTATGATTACGCTTTTCTGAAGGGGCTAAGCAGTATTAATTAAATTTAAGAGAGATAACTTTAAATCTTTGAGGGATTGTAGAAGTTAAGGGGTAATGACATAATTACTATTAGGAAATGATTAATCCAGTTTAAATCTGTGTTTCTCAAATATTTTTTACGAGAACTGATTCGCCTTTCTTCGCCTTGTCTTAGATTAAAGGTTTGACTGATGTGTCGAGTTTGTTATAAATTAAATGAGAATATAGCGCTATGAACCAACACGGACACCTCTGTACCACTATACGCCAAATATTATATTGATTACTCAATCAAGTTTCGCATAACTACTGAAATTGGTATCGGTAGTATATCGTGGTACCAGTCTAGAAAGGAAACTTTTTACAAACTTAAATTATACTAATAGTAACAGGATTTATGAACTTATCAATTTAGATTTAATCGTGATTTTTTAAATATACATAAATATACATACATAAATATATACATAAATAATATCATACAGTAGATAGTTGTCTGCGACTTTGTCAAGTGAAAATGTTTCATAGGATCTAATGTTGTTTTATATGGCTTTAAAATGGATTTTTTAAAATTATCATTACTGTTCTGCTCCAACCGGAAAAGCGTAATAATGTGTAGCGTAGATTACTTTTAGGAAACTCCTCTACCTGTAAATTAAAGTTCTTTACAATGAGATGAAATCGTTTTGAAAATAACCCGAACAAAATTAAAAAGTAGATAAGAAATAATCATTAAAAACGTTAATTTTAAAGAAATTTTAATTTTAATTTATTTGTACGCATTAAGTTTGTATTTCGTCGTATCTCTTTGTTCAATACCTTGCAATTTTTTATTTCAGTGCATACATTTTGAACATGTCTAATATTTATCAAAATGTAATATGTTATGTGTAATATGCTTCTGATGTTAGGAACATGTACAATGTCGGGTCAATGTCCGCATGTATGTAGATATACTAGCGGCCCCGGTGGACTTTGTCCTGCCTTGATAATTTAAAAAATCCTAAAATTCAACTGCAGCGTCTCCTACCGAGTTTAATTGTGAATCTAAACCATTCATGAAACAACCTGAACACTGAGAAAAAAAATCATCAAAAGCTGCCTACCGGTTTAGGAGGAGTTCAGTCACATACACACGGACAAGAATTATATATATAAAGATAAACTTTGTAGACTGATACAATATTACATTATACAACAGAAAGGTTAATCAACGATTCGTTCGTAAACCGGAACGCGGAGCTGTTCTCGCCCCGGAGCGATAAGAACGCCTTTTTTTCGCAGTAAAATGTACGATAAAAGTGTGAACGCACGGAATCTGAACGGATGTTTATATAATGTTTAACGTAATAACAGACACGAAACGCACATCACTAAACTTTGTTATAAAAAATCGTGTAACGAATTAATTATTGGAAATAAAACATATTTCACGAAAAGCCTTGTAATCTGTAACTAAAAGTGTAAACTAAGATTAATTCATTTTTGAAAGTATAATTTGAGAACAGGAGCTCTTTGCAGAAATACTATTAAATACATTTTTTTCATCATCATACTGGAATCATACTGATTCCGAATACATATAAAACACAATAATGTAAAAAATTAAAGATCCCCCTTCTTCTCTGAACACCGTAATTTTACGAGTATATTTCATATTACATTTGTGCTATTTTCACTTGAATGAAAATATATGTTTTATTGTGATCAACATAATTAATAATGTAATCAACTCGCAGCGTTAAGATATTGTTTTTTCACCTTTAAATCATTCCACATTAAAATCTCGAATATAATAATGTGATAATTTGGCAATTAAAAGTATTATTTAGTGTTCACAAATGTAACGTTTAGAGTTAATAGCTCTGTATAAGTGCCATGAACTCAGCAACTTTTACACAAATATACAATATTAACGAATGCGTGTTTTTATTTAAACCTTTAGATTAGTTGGAAATATAATTATCTCCCTGTTATCATTTACGGAATTAGTTCTTTTGCTTGAGGCTAAAAATTAAAAGGAGTGACTGTAAAAGCCTTTCCGATGTTGTTAAGTTTCAATTGTTCACTTTATTCATCACAGAATATTACGCCTAGAATGCCTATAAAAGTCTGTCCATTCTGATAAAAACACCATGGTGTGACGAAATACAAGTTAGATAGTAAGGACGATGTATGGACATGAGTTATTACCCATATTTTATACTTCATCGGTATTATTACAAAAAAGTTAAATACTTGCTTTAAAAAGCTTTCGAATTAAATGCACCGCGGTCACTGAATGTTCGCCAATATGCTAAACATGGAAGAGGATTTGCTTTCTTGTCTTGCTGGAACACCGTTACGTGCTTGGCAACAAATTTTCCACTTGAAGCGGTAGTAAGCTAGGCCACCATGCTACTACATGCTAAATACTCGGGAGCTACATAATATGGTTTTATCACGATGTTCTCTTTCATCGAAAGCTCCGAATCATTCATAAGGACGAACCTACGTCAAACGACGCGACATGTGTCTGAACACACTAATTACAGAGCCATCATCCCATTTCAGTCCAGCCTTTCCACCGTTTTTACAAGATTCAACCGTAGCTAGTTTATTTATATATTTAAATAAACCTTATTTTTAAGAAATAAGATCTCAAATTAACGATATATTGTTAATTATCTTCAATATATTCTAAAACAATACCTACATTCACCGAATTATTTGACGGAGAAAGGTGCATTTTTCGACGTGTCTTGCATAAACTCTTAAAAGGAACAATACCTACAACGATCCTATAATGAGATAAGGTAAATTAGTCACAAAAAAAAGATCGGACGCAGACTAAATTGTTTACTTATACGGAGTGTCAATAAAATTTGATAAATAAAAATTAATAAATAGTAACTAGTAGTGGAAAATTAAGTAGACGAAAAGATCCGAATTTCCTTTATGTAATCAGACTATCTCATATGACGGCCCTTTGTTATCATTATCCTAGAGTTGTGAATTTTTATTAGTATCTAGTGACGACTATAGTGCCGGATTAACTATATAACATAAGTAATATATGGTACGGACCCTGTGTACAAATCGCTCAATCATCCGTTTAGTTCTACCGTACAGTCGTACACCACAGCTTCTGACGTCTGGATTCATAGCATCCGTTGCACCCCAGAAACAGTCTTGATTGTATTTTTTCTTGCATCAATTATCTTTTTGTTTTTTCTTTAGTCCCAATTGAGACATTCCTATTTCTAATAGTTGTAAGATAAGTCAGTCATTTCAAGCCATTTTTAATTGAAACTCTGGTACGTATTTTTATTGTAAAAATGTTCACTAACATTCTAGAAAATAACAGAATACTACAGTTTCTGCAAGTAGAAATATTCACTATTATAGATTTTGTGCCTTCCACAGATTTCAAATATAATTTTCATTGGTGATGTTATACATAAACCAAATCCGATATAGCGTCAGCCCCTATATGAATATTATGAACTTATGATACGGTTACTTCAATTCCATAGATTTCAAATATAATTTTCATTGGGGATGTTAAACCAAATCCGATATAGCGTCTGCCCCTATATGAATATTATGAACTTATGATAACAGTTACTTCAATTTACAAAACGTCTGTCGAGATGTGACGTAGGTAAGCAAGAAATCATATCCTATATATCCATGCTACAATATTCAACGATCAACACGGTCATCACACAATAAGGTGAGTTTTAGTCAAACGCTAGCGTATAGTCTATATAGAAAAATAAAATTGAAGTCTATTGTTTGAGTTGCAAAACGGTTGCATCGATATTGACGAGTCTTTTACTGACTGATATAGGTTTGAGCGTTTTTGGCAGGATCTTGGAATGCCGTGTAGTGGTCGTTATATTTTATCCATAATCTTGTGTTACTTGGCTCTATATTGTGTGTTGGTGGTGCTTTACGTAATATAGTTTGGTTATTATGCACAAGTGAAGTGGATCGGAAATAATAGCACAGAGCATGGATTCTGACTTGCCACAAAAACTCCCAGGAAAATTCTAACAAGATGGTGGCCATCTTGTTAGTTCATTGAAATGATATCAAGAAACTTGTAATATCGTTACTCACTTGACAATGGCAGTAATAGTCTACTAGAAGACTGGTTGCCAAAAATAAAATAGAAGAAGGTAAAGGTTTATCTGATTATCGTCTTCAGTATATACTATTACGTTATTTGATAGTGACTAAATAGTAATCGAAAAATAATAATAACAGGTAATTTAAAATTAATAAAAGGATTGTAGGAGTTACGTGGAATTAAAATTAAAAATTAACAGTCAGATAAAATACGCAGTTCACATAAAACAAAAAACTATTTTCACAAGAATTCCGTGCTATATATTACATACAATAAAATGACCTTGTAAACTCATGTTGTTACTTTATCCATATTGTTGTTAATTATAGGGTTTATCTTGTTCATTTCTCTGTGCAGAACCAGTATGAGTAATATATTTGCAACAATGATCGCAAATCAATTTTTTTACGTAGTTATGTACTACTATGTAGTATGAAGGTAGACACATGTAGGAGTAAAGGAAGACTGGGGAGGTTAATATTAATTGTATGAAATCTCTAAACGATAGGGAAAATTGAAAATTGTATCAAAACCCTTTACGTAGTTTGGAAAAACTAAGAAAACAAACACCAAACACGAAAACGATTTTAAAATAAATATGACTATTATAAATGATATTATTTTTTTATTGTTGCTCTGATTTAATTATTATTTCCCGTACTTATGAATATTGCTTCATTCAATCGAATCTAATAAAGTAATCAATCCATAAGCGCTTATTGAAAATTGTATATGATGTTCTATTATATTTATTATCATTTTTAATATGACTGCTCTATAAGGTTATGTACAGTAATATGACTGCTAGGTTATGTACAGTATATATGTTCACTGTAAACCTAAACATCATCCCACAAATAGATTATTACATAAAATACGACACTTATCCTGCTTCCTATTGTCTGTTATAATTATTTCTTGGGCATTTAAAAATAATTGAAAGTAATATTTTTAAATAATAATCATTGTTAATATACAATTAATACGTTTATATTATAAATTAAAAAGTAAATATACATCTCTCTTAACTATCAAATACTGACTGAACATTGTTTTATTATTTGTACAAAACATTTTATAAAGTGCATTGTTAGTAAATCTAACTTAATCTCAAATAGCATCCTACTTTAAATCTCACAATATTGAGCCAAAATATAACAAATGTAACGAACATTTCAAAATGAGCTAAATCCTATTTTAATCGTTCATATAACATGTTTGATTTCTTTTTTAAATCCAGATTTTATATACCGAGAACGAAGGTTAAATATTGCCGTTTATAAAGTTTTTAGATTTTGTTTGTCATATTTTACATGTACAAAATTTGAAGATATTCAAAATAACGCAAAATATTAGTAAAGGCTAAAATGGATTTAGCTTAGTTTGAAATATAACGACACAAATATAGTCTAAACCAGTTACAAACATTTGGTCTTGCTGTATCAAGAAAAGTAACGGTAAATTATTTTACCGGGGTCTAGGGTTACAATTTGTAAATATTTTGAAATAAAATATCAAAGGTACTGGCAGGTGCGTTTATGAACATCTTTCTTGCGTAGTGCAGCACGAACAGCTTCTTCGAAAACCTCGCTTATGTTTTCCCGTTCTAGCGCCGAACATTCCACGAGCTGTGCAGCACTGAAAAACATTTAATGTCATCAATCCTGTGATATTATAGTATATAATATATATAGTTTAATGTTCTGATTATGTTTTTGGCATACCGTGATTCAGTAGAAGTCAAGTCAAAGTATCTGGTTAAAAATATTACTAATTTTTTTTATCGATAAGTAGGTTCATTGATGTTTTGATGTGATTCCAAATGTTTAAAAATCTGTGATAGTTTGTTTATATTATATTTACTATTATAGAAGAGTATTAGGTACATGATAAAATATCATATGCAACTAACTACTTCAAGCTCTAAGATGTTAAAAATACTTTAAAAAATTAACGCCAAATTAAAACTTTTTATTAATTATTAGATGAGTTATCAAATCAGTCAAATGTTTTTAGCACAGGGTGCTACATATGATATATGGGTGATAATTTGCATATTAAATGGGAAACTAGTTACTTGGTAGCTCGCCCTCACGTTGAATGAAAGTTTAAATACCTACTTATTCCCATATCTTGGATTATTAGTGTTCTTCTCCACTACATAAAGTATTAGGCATGATAATTAACATTATCGATGTTCACAGTAATTATTTTCGAAGGCTACATACGAATATAAAATACCATGACCAAACATAATAATATTCAATAGAAAATAACGTCTATGGACAAAACATTTTATACATTTGTTAGAGATTATGGGCAATTTATTTAACAAATTGTCCCTGTGTCGTCATATCAAAAGTTAACGCCATTATCAGCGCGCGATAACAGACCGATAGCGCAGCTGCCGGCGCAGTGCTCGCACGCACACAAGAGATAACCCTTGTCACTTTCCAAAAATTGTAAAAAAATATTTCAAATTCATTTCTTAAAAAAGAAGGATAAAGTTGTATGTTTACGATACAGAAGATAACACTAATGAATCCTACAATATAGATGATAATATAAATGCTTATCACAAATTAATGATCAATTTCCAACAATGTAATATTTTGACGGCTAACAGTCGGCACCTACGTAAATGATTTAAAATTTTCTTTTTAACTTTAGAGTAAACTATTAAACTCAAAAAAACTATTAAAAAATCGACTGCAACATGTTGGTTTCATTCTGTTACTGTAAATATATATTTTCTTATTGTAAATACCTACATATTAATTGCATTAGAATCAAAGAGGGAAACTGAATTTAAATAATACAGTTTTATCAGTGCCCACCCGAAAATGTGTCCAAGTTACCTCGAAACGCTTTGACGAAACCAAGTTACATAATCCAGCTAATCATCTGATTTATGATATTATAAGTATCATATAATTTCGTTTGTTTATCTATACACAACTTCTATCTGATAAAATTTGAAGTTGGAAAAGTAAGTACGTTTGAGGAAAATACAAAAATAAATAAAAATAATGTCCTTCAACAAGTGTTTTCCAGTAAATTACCTATGTGTTAACTGAATAGTGTATATAATATTTATAAACATGTCTAAATATTAAAAAAATGCATACCGAATTTTCTTCTTAAGTTTTTTCCCCTCTTGTGTAGTAACGACCGCCTTGTCAGAAGACCGTAAGTCTATTTTGGTAGCTGAAAAAAAAGTTATGTGATATATTAATTAATAATGGTTTAAACCTTTTCTTACCAAAACCTGTTTGAGCGAATCTACCAGAATAAATGTGTAATTTATATTATAAGTCATGGCCACAGGGATATAGCTAGAGTCGAATTCGAGGTAGGGCAGCATTGGGTAAATGTAGGGCGGAAGCAAAAAAAAATCATAATTGATCTGCCCGCGTATGTCACAAACTGTGGTATGTTCGGAAAAGTTTAGATACAATTTTAATAAATTACATTTTTTTTTATCTCAAACTATGAATAAACAATTTAATTATAATAATTTATCTTCGTTTTTGGTATTTTTGAAGTTGGGCACCGCCCCACGATCCATCCCCCTAGTGGCCATGGCATATCTACGTTTATGTTCACGATAAAATAGAGAGGTAACCTCAACGAAAACATCTAGTTTATGTAAACTCATTCACATTCTTTTACTTTGGTATCCATAGGCTTTTATGATGATGGACGACATATGTGAAATGAGAATTATAAATTACACGCACAAAACTACTAACAGCATTGGTGCTCTTTGTGTAAAATACTGTCATGTATCAATCACTATCCTAGTAATATACTCTTTATAGACAAGAACAATGCAATCAAGTCATAATTTCAAATTAAAGTCTATAAGTCAAAAACTCAAATATACCGATTACTGCCATACTTCAATCTATTTAACATAATAATATTGATTATACACTTTCGTAGGCAGAACAGAGAAGTATCTAATAATTTTGTAGAATACTAATATTAATCGACTCTATCTTTTATAATAAAAATAAGTAATTTACTTGGACACTGCAGCAAAAAATTAAAAAATAAATAAAAACGTACAGTAAACGTTCAACAACAAAAAAGGTCGCTACTGAACTCGTTAACAAACCTGACAGGCCTTTCCGATGGTGACACATTGAAGTAGGCACTATACCTATATCAATGCTCTATTTTTACCTAAGTAACTGAGTACTGACTAAGCATATCGTTGTTATGATGTCTGTACATAATTGTTTTAAGTGCAAATTTAGCGCTACAGCTCGAAAGTAATTAACTTCTTCCTCATTAACCCTCATTGGTCTAATATCTGTTAATTACTGATGACAAATACAATATTATAATAGCCAATTAGCCAAATATTATTTTTTCTAGTAATTACTGACCAATTAAATTTAAGATAAAATAATAATGGCATAATTTAGATTAATTCTCTTTTATCATAGAGACTCGTGATTTGACATTATAATAAAAAAAAACAATTTAAATAAAATATTAATTTGTTTAGACTAGGTTATATAGGTATCATTTTATCTATTAGCATCCTTCTACATTCTTATATGCAAATATTAATATGTGATACGAATAAAGTGATATTCGACAATAGCTTTTCTATACGTATCTGTAACGCTTTATAAAACCACCAGGTGTTTTTCTTTACACTAGTAAGAGTATTCTAGCGTCGCTTAGTTAATGGAAATCAGGGCTGTAATTACAATCGAATTTGAAATAGGGAAGCATTAGTTACAGGTAGGGCGGAAGTAAAAAAATATCATAATTGATCTGCCCTCGAATGTCACAAACTGTGGTATGTTCGGAAAAGTTTAGATGCCTATAGGTACATTTTTTTTATCTCACTCAAACTATGAACAAACAATTTAATTATAATAATTTATCTTAGTTTTTGGTATTTTTAAGGTAGGGTTGTGATATCAAGGCATTGCCCCAAATGCTCCCCCCTCATAGCTACGGCCGTGAATTAAGTTATAAAATGTATTATAGTTACTAGTTATAACCAATTATATAATTATTTATACTTGAGCATTTACTTGCTTGACGTGATATCTATATTATTGCAGTATTCGTCATATATAACTATTATTAGAATACATAACGTTTCTTGTTTAATTTACACATAAATAATGTTAATATTTAAATACTCAGTTGTGTAGTAATAAAAATACTACCATAATCATTTGTAGTCCGGTGAAGCTATAAAGACCTTAACAGGTAATGGCATAATTTAGATTAATTCTCTTTTATCATAGAGACTCGTGATTTGACATTATAATAAAAAAAAACAATTTAAATAAAATATTAATTTGTTTAGACTAGGTTATATAGGTATCATTTTATCTATTAACATCCTTCTACATTTTTATATGCAAATATGAATATGTGATACGAATAAAGTGATATTCGACAAAAGCTTTTCTATACGTCTCTGTAACGCTTTATAAAACCACCAGTTGTTTTTCTTTACATTAGTAAGAATATTCTAGCGTCGCTTTGTTAATGGAAATCAGGGCTGTAGCTACAATCGAATTTGTAATAGGGCAGCATTGCTTACAGGTAGGGCGGAAGTAAAAAAATATCATAATTGATCTGCCCTCGAATGTCACAAACTGTGGTATGTTCGGAAAAGTTTAGATGCCTATAGGTACATTTTTTTTATCTCACTCAAACTATGAACAAACAATTTAATTATAATAATTTATCTTAGTTTTTGGTATTTTTAAGGTAGGGTTGTGATATCAAGGCATTGCCCAAAATGTATTATACTTACTAGTTATAACCAATTATATAATTATTTATACTTAGCGCATTTACTTGCTTGACATGATATCTATATTATTGCAGTATTCGTCATATATAACTATTATTAGAATACATAACGTTTCTTGTTTAATTTACACATAAATAATGTTAGTATTTAAATACTCAGTTGTGTAGTAATAAAAATACTACCATAATCATTTGTAGTCCGGTGAAGCTATAAAGACCTTAACAGGTCAATAGACATTTATGACCCAGTTGACCTTTAGACTTTACCAGTGTCACCGTACGGGTTGCTTTAATAATGTTATTAAATCACTCACCTACTAATACGATGGGCACGGAAGCACTGAAATGTTTTAATTCAGGATACCATTTGTGGATAACGTTTTCGAACGATGGTCGACTGCCAACTGAGTAACAAACTAAGAAGCAGTGAGTCTGTAACAGAAAATTAATAAGTAGAATTTTTATTGTCATTTAATATTGATAACGAGACATGCAGTAAGTAGCTCTAGAATAAGAAATGGCTCACAGGTACCTATTTAACTGTAAGCAATGTCTTGTATTTTCCTTGTTTACTTCTCAGTGAAAAAATTACTTTAAATAAATCTTAACTAATATTATAAATGTGAGTTTGTTTATTATGCTATCACGCCATAACTACTTAAACGATCAACATTAAATTTTGCATATCCAGAAATACAGAAACGGTCATAGGGTTACCTTTCAATTCAATAATATCAAATTTGGAAAAAAAATCGATATTTGGAAAAAGCGAATCCACGACCAAAAGTTAGTAATAAATATGACACCACAGATTTACACAGACTCATTTAATTCCAAACTAAGCATATTTTATATATGGTAACTGAACAGTTGTTATACATACGTATATGCACCTAACTAGAATTGACAATTTGTTCGTAATACGAAAATTAATCATGTCATATGTGGGGATCAAACCCGCAATCATTTGGTTCAATACTAGTGCTTCTATTGATGCTTTTCGTCTTGCATCTAAATCATAAGTGACAAACCTTGGTGACTTTTTATATAATGCTCGAATGCAACGCGTCAAGGGAACGAGAAGTGACTATAGTATCAAATTGCGATCACCCCTCTCTCCTTTTATATTGCTAATTTCAAATATCTACCGTTGTGCTTCACGAAATGTGTATGTACAAAATAGATTTAATGATTATCGTAAATTAGTTTCCTGTTTAGGTACCCAAATAATAATACTATGTCAAGATGCAGTAACAGACACATCTGTTTATTCTACATCTTCTGAATATCATGAAGACTATTACGTCATCTAGTCAATGAAGAAAAGGTTACATCCAAAGGTGCTTGGCGTAAAATTTACAAATTGAGAATGATAACTATTACACAAATAAAGGACTACGAAGATTTCCTTTACGGAAAACTTAAATATAATATTCCATAGTGATGTATTTTTGAATAAAAGTCCCTGAAAAGAGAGTATTAGTGTATATCTGTGCTATTGTTAACTAATACTGTTTGGCACCAGTGCGTCATATTGAAAAAATGAATTCAAAAATTCATTATATATATCTAAATTTATTGAGTGGAACACACTCTTATCTGTATTATTATTTTCAACAGTTCTAATCCCATGAACTACATTTAATAGATAAATTATCTAATCTGTAATAAACGAGTCTATGACACAGACACAATTATACTTTGAACATTTATATTTGACCAACAAGTTCTTATTTTATACCTCTTATCTTAATTAGTAGCTATGTGATTTTCTTATCTCAATTTAAAGGTCCTGTTGTAGGAATAACAAAGTTTTAAACAGATTTTTCAACAATACACCGTATTTATTTTCACAATTGTCTACAACAGCTTTTGGCCATACTTATGTGTTCATTTTAAAAGTATTAATATGATGTTTAGGGAAAGAAGAAAACGTAAACGGTGTATTTATGTTAGTGACAATTTATCCCGTTTAATAATAATCAACTATTTTATGTCATTTTGTCCAAATGATACATTTGAATACCTCTGTAGTAGGGTTCGTGGCGTGACAGGAAAATCTTGTCCCGTGTCAGACTATGTAGTTATGAAACATGAATATAATGGGTATTCCTAAATTGCTAATTAACAAAATTCCCAACAAAATAGTTTCAAATGTAAACTTATTGTCTAAAATATATTCAGTATTAACCAGTACGTATACCTACATCCAATAGTATCTGGCTTTGTAATGTATGTTAACGGTTTTGTAATGTAACAAAGTATACGTTATTAAGTTTTTATAAAAAAATGATAATATCACCTACATGTGTGTAAGAGAGTGGCCTTAGTCGTTCATAATCTTCCTGTCCCGCTGTATCCCACAGAGCCATTTCCACCTCCTCGCCATCTACGGTGATGTGGCCGACGTAATTGTCGAATCTGTGGACATTACGTGTTTTTTTAACTCTCATACAATTAAATAAAACCATAACGATCATATAGATAAATTATTGTATATATTATGAAAAGGCAAACTAGCGCGCAAAGTCTGTCATAGGGTCATTAGTCGATTAGCAGTTTCATCGTCGATATTTTTAGAATTGTAAACAGCAGACTTGAGTAAAAAAAATGTTTCGAATTAGAATATGACAATAATTTCCTTTGAAAAATCTATCGAATTTTAATGTTTTTACGGATGTGTCCACAAAAGAACTGTACTATCTCTTGATGCCATTACGCACAGGCGCTATCCGATTAGTCAAAAATCGAAAAAATCAAAAATGGTTCATACGAGTATACACAGGTGTCTAATAAATTCGGAAAAGTAAAAAATATATATATAAATCGTCTATAACGTTTAGTTATACCACGTCATTCTTGATCTGGAATAAATACATTTGATGATTTTCCATAATTTAACATAATTTCTGGTAAAGTAAATGTTAAACAGGTATTTAGTATATTATTAAAATGAATAACATTACATTATTCTACAAAAAAAGAAACACGAACACAAAATACAGTTGTTAACAGTTTACAATAAAATACACTAAGCTTAAAATGTGAACGGACGCAACTATCAGATTACATCCTGGACAGATTTTTAACTTACTTACGCATTTTGCTAAGCCTCATTACAGTATTCGATATATTCGACGTATATTAAAACATTTTATGTGGTACTAGCTGTGCCCGCGATGTTTAAATTCACCCCTGAGTCTATCTTGGGATACGACATGGTACTCAAAACAACAGTTCGTCGTGCCTCAGACAGGTTCTTATTTTTATATCATCGAAATGCAGTTTCTCGAAACTAATTTAAATAAAGAGCAGTCATGTTTATTGCATATAATCATTTTATTTCAAATATCATAAGCATATAAAACAATAGTCGAAACTACATAATACATATTGCTATTGCCTTAACTTCCATTTTATAATGCTAAGATACATTGGCCAAATAATAAAATTAAAAAAAATAAGACTAACATAAAAACAACTTCATTTATATAATGTTAATATTATGTATGTACAACTTTTAAGGTTACAAAATAATTGAAACTATGAAATGAATATTTTTAACGTCATCTGTGGGTTATAACAGTATATAATCTTTTTATTGTAATAACACTCCTATTTTATATGAATCCTCACTCTAACACTCGAATTTAACAATTGTAGAAACAATATCAAAACTCTTGTAACGATCATTCTTATTATTATCGTAGTTTTTATATTTCTTTTATTTACAATGCTTTCAGTATTTTTTATTCTCCACAATTAGCGGTATTGTATTGTTAGTTAGAAGAAAATGTCTTGTGGCATTAAACTCCTCCGTGAATGCTTAAAAAAGTATAGTAACATATTCATACATTCAAAACATAACTTCGAAATATAATGATAATTCGAAATAAATCTAACAAATACCGAATTAATTATATGTTGGGTGCCATCTGTTTTAATTAACGTATATTAATAAACTACTGAACTTCAATTAATTTTTATAATTCCTTCTGTGAAAATAATAAATAAAACATTTTTCCTTAATTAGTCTCTTAAATATTATCATTTATAATATTATAAAATATCTTGGTTTTTGGATGAGATTAAAGTCCATTTACTTATCTACTTTTCTCTTGTACCTAAGTCGCGTCGTCATTAAAATAACAATAACAATTGATAGAGTGGACAGATTTTAATAAGACTAAATGTTACTCGAGGCTATGCTTTATGGTTTTCTGTGTGAGGTTTAATCGTGAAAGCAGTATTTTAGCAATGATGCGTGTCCAAACAAAGACAGACAGATATTTTCAAAAATTACTGAAATGTATTTTATTACCTAGATACCAGCCTTTTTTTTTCACAAACAGAAAAAGTACAGACACCTTACATTTAAGTGAAAGAATATGACAGTTGTGTCGTTCTTGATCGCGACCACCACATACCATGTATAACATCCGCCATAGCGGCGTGCTGGGGTGTATCGTATTATGAGATCAGCCAGTATCCAAGTTAAACGGGTTGGTAGAAATTATACCCTACTAGGTCCGCAATCACAATATTTCGAAATTATTCCTGCAATTCAATATATGTACAACTGTATACACATTACGATAAATATCACATTATCACAATAAATTAAATCAAGTACTTGCGAGGTTATTGATTGCAAATTAATAACATGGAACTTTGGAATACAATTAATTAATCTATACAATTCAAATGTACTTTGAGAAACAATAGGAAATATGCTTTAGCGTGATATTGTACTCATAAAAGATAATAATTAACTAATAGAATGATCAACAGTCACCAATTAGTTAATTTTAGAACAAACAATACTTAATGTTCATTTACTGTGATAATTCCAAAGCAGGGTCTGGATACGTATTTAATATTTTCTATGGTACTTCACGCTTTTATTGTACCGTACAAAATGGTACGTTTTCAAAGTAAACTCAAACAGTGGAGCATCTAAATTATGCAGTGCGGTGAAGCTGTAAAGACCTCAACAGGACAATAGCTTAGTCAATTCGAGAAAAATCTAAAATACTTTTAACATATGATTTGATCTGTAACAGTTATCCAGAGAGTAAAATGTATTTGTTCTATTTAATTTTAAACATACAATAACCAAAAAATTTAATTAGGTTTTTAATGCGGTTAAATCCCATTATAATATTGTACATAAAATTTTATTGATCCAATATAATTAGAGGCTTATGATCCGATAGAAGGTCTTACAGTATGTCCTGGGTCTTAGAATAAAAACAAAAGTTTTTTAGATAATCAGTTTTATAAATAAAGACGATACTCGGATTTACTCCTTTTTTTATTGTAGCACGGCAAAATGAGTGTTTGCTCCTTATAAGGTTGATGGTAAGCACAATACAATCCAAAAACAGTGGCGACCACCGAGTGACACACTATCCATCGACGGTCGCCGCTGTCATACCGGCCTGCAAAAAGCTGGATATGCACAGGCTGATCCCGAAACGCGACCCGCAGAAATGAATCACTATGACGGGCTTTTTCACCATATACATGGTGGCTGCGACCCAGTCAGGCTGTAAAACCCTACCACCCCGCTTTCGCCATTGCTCGTTCGTTATGAGTGCACCACGTGCAGGTGAGGTTGGCTTGAGTGTCTCAAGTCTTATGATGTTATTTGACACCCCTTACATACCGATCTTTTACTAACTGTGATAATTAACCGTACGATGATAGACATTACTGACATTTCAAAATCGATTATATATTCCACATATTTTAAAACCTCGGTACGTATACATAGACTGTCGCACACTGAGCCAAGACTTAAGATTACAGGCAGTATTACGTAGTAGACTTTATAGTTCACATAGTTACAAATCAAATATGCAAAATTGCTTCTACTTATTTAGATTATTTTCTATTATAGATCGCGGAGGACTGAGCAGTTTTCAAATTTTTTAATGTTTTCTCTCCAATCGATTTTAGATATGAGCATGAATCTAAGCGTAACGGCTACATTCCGACGTCTAAGGCTGAATAACCTAGAATTGATGCCCTCATAAAGTAGTATTTATAGATGTAATGCACGTTAAGTAAAGTTTTTATTTTGATCACTGTTTTAAGAATACATTTATTCATATTATAATATCTCACATTGATTCTTCCAAAATGAATGAATGAACTCGCAGATATCTCGAGTCAAGCTCAGATAGACCAGAATTTTCAGAATGTTATGTAAAATCTGTGTGGAGTAATAAATCTCTACGTCATAAATATTTCTGTTTTTGTTAAAACTGTGGTGTATTAAGTATGTTTTATTTCAATAAGTATATTGCCGAATAACAAAAAATACTTGGTATAGACGTATTCACGAGCACAATCTTATAAATAAATATTATTTAATAGTTATTGTAACTTAACGAGGATTTCTTTTAAAAATCTGTTCTCTCTCTTAAATTAGTTCATTCTATAATGTGTAGGTATATAACCTATTATACCATTTACGTGAAGTTGTTCGAATCTTACAAGAAAGTGGTATAAGAGTCTTACAATACCATAAGTAGATTTATTTGCCGTGATAATGATTATTTCTAATATCTGTAACTTATGAATATACTAGCGGGCCCGGCGGACCTTGTCCCTTGATTAAAAAAACCTTGAAAAATTACCTACCTAATCCTTTCTCATGAATCACTTTATCTACTGGTGAAAACCGCATGAAAATTGGTTCAGTAGTTTTTGAGTTTATTGCGAACATACAGACATACGTGAAAATACTTGGTATAGACGTATTCACGAGCACAATTTTATAAATAAATATTATTTAATCTGTTGCTGTAACTTAACCAGGATTTCTTTTAAAAATCTGTTAATCGAAGGTTAAATTAGTTCATTCTATAATGAGTAGGTATTTAATCTATTGTACCATTTACGTTACGGTGTTCGAATCTTACAAGAAAGTGGTATACGAGTCTTACAATACCATAAGTAGATTTATTCGCCGTCCCACCTTGACCTTGTCCCACCTTGATAAAAAAACCTTGAAAAATTACCTACCTAATCCTTTCTCATGAATCACTTTATCTACTGGTGAAAACCGCATGAAAATTGGTTCAGTAGTTTTTGAGTTTATTGCGAACATACAGACATACGTGACAGAAGACTATGTTTTATAATACGTAATGATTAATTGCAATAAATTAAACATGTTTATATTTACAGGGTTTGATACATACACGTAATACCCATTTACGAGTGGATATACCCGTATGGATGGTAAAGTTATGTAAAGGAAAAACAAATATATTTATTATTGTTTGTAACGTAGAGTAAAGCTATCACGGTCACCACAAATGGTAAAATCTTGAAACCGGTGTATTTCCCCTTATTCATTCATAAATAAATAATGTAAAGTCTACTGAACTACATTATATAGATTAGTAGAATACTAGTCTGTAGGTGAAGTCTTAAAATCAAGAGTTATCATTATAATTCAACGTTAACCTGTGCGTCAATCGATGTGTTCGTTTTTTTTTTTTTATGTTTCACCACAAATGGTAAAATCTTGAAACCGGTGTATTTCCCCTTATTCATTCATAAATAAATAATGTAAAGTCTACTGAACTACATTATATAGATTAGTAGAATACTAGTCTGTAGGTGAAGTCTTAAAATCAATACTTTATCATTATAATTCAACGCTAACCTGTGCGTCAATCGATGTAAGTTCGTATAACTACAGTGAGCTCGAGTTTTTGGTAAAGGAAAGTAAGACTTTTTCTAACTTTTCTAGCAACTTTAATACTCTCATTCTAAAATCTCTCACCAAACACCTGTAGGTGCATCAGTTCTCTAGGCGTAACATGTTATCACATCGTCATTTAGAATCAGGTCAGATTGTGGTCAAACGGTAAACATAACAATAATAAAAAATACAGCCAAATTAATATTCCCGAACAATCTACATATTAATGTTGATAACACTCGAAATCAACAAACAAGTGTTCGCAATTGCTTTGATGTTAGAACTTTGACCTTTCCCAAATTGAATTCTTCGTTGTAAAATGTTTCCATATAAATAGATACTACTGATAAGCTAAAATATTTAAATGTAAAGGCAAAACAATTATGATTTTATTAATGACGAATGGCATTGTTATTGGAGTTTTAGATATGGATTCTGACTTGCCACAAAAACTCCCAGGAAAGTTCTAACAAGATGGCACCACCTTGTTAGTTCATTGAAATTATATCAAGAAACTTGTAATATACTCACTTGACAATGGCAGTAATTGTCTACTAGAAGACTGGTTGCCAAAAATAAAATAAAATAGAATAAATGTTTATTGTCATTTAGACACAGGTAAACGGTGCAATAATTGGTACCTAATACAAACTATTATAATATGATTGAAATAAGCTACGTCTTTATTTATACATCTATATGTGTTCTAATAGTAATTGAATATTGGGATGGTAACTATTATAACAGGAATTTATAGCATATAATTCGTTCATAATTTAACGACACTTAGCTTTTTCTGCTTAACTATAGTTATTGGTACTATCCTTATTAGCACACCTAATGTTATGTAATTGCAATTGTCATTGCAGGATATTTTAAATTTCAAATTTTTCTTTTAGAATATTTTCTACAAAATCTAGCTTCTCAGACAATAAAATATTTTGATTTTTCCTAGTACGTACCTATACGACATCACGTTTTCTTACTCAATTACAGAAAGTGTTTTCTTAATTGTGCATTACATTGTGTAGAAATTTACGATAACATAATATATTTTCTTTGTCATCGCATTACATTCATGTCAATATGTATTCGCAAAAACTTAAATAAGCTAGGTTTCAGCGTCATATTAACCCTTTCAGACCTGATTTTTTTCTTCATCCGATGGATTTGGAAAATTCCATGTGTGTAAAGTATAATAAGATTATAAAAACATGAATTTATCCATAAACTTTTCCGGAAAATCTAGTTTTTCTTAATGTGCACAAACGTAGACTCCCGTCCCACATAGTAATAAGAATAAGGTATGCAAAGTTGCTCTGAAATGAAATAATATTAATTTATAAATGAATTAACATAGTTAAATTCTTCCTATGAAATAAAATAAACATTTATTAGTTTTTTGGCATAATCAGTCATTGGAACAAATACAAAAACACAGTAAGAACAGTAATTAGGAAAAAAAAATCTTTATCCATGTGTGGAAGGCCAAGAAGCAATTCTTGTCTTTGGTTAGGCACAAATGAACTTTGCACTTTATGCATTTGACACGGGATTTTCCCTTGCATTCCACCATTTCACACCTAGCCCCAGTTCATATCTTTATCTTTGGGAAATGCCCAACACCGTCACGAGTTCACCATGTGTTCGAGGGCAAATCTCTCCTGGCCTTTTTGGTATAGTTTGCGTCGTTGAGCTACTACTGCTACTTGATCGACCTCTTTTGGCGATAGAAAATTTATCATGTAGCACCAAACTGTAAGCTTTTTCGGTGTGCCTAATAAGTCGTTATCCATTTGGTATTCTCGATATGCCTGAAGAACTGCCAGATCCGATGCATGAAATATCATACGTAGAGTCCATTTCATTGATTTCATAAATGTTCTGTAATAGCTCATAAGTTGATCTAATAAATCAACGCCACCCATTGCATGATTATAGCGCTGTACGACCTCAGGTCGCTGAACCTCAATATATTGCTTCTCTTTTTTACACCATCTCTTTACTAAGTCCTTTTCACCTATACCAACAAAATTGGAACCCAGATGGGTAATCTTATTGTCCAAACACTTTACAACAGTTACATCTCCGTCTCTGCTACATACTTCTTGAGAAAAACACCTAGGCTTCATATTTATTTCCTTTTGTCACTTAAAAACGGTGGTTTAACAAATCTGGTATCACGAGCTGTGCATGCGGCTATAATACCATTTTGTTTTAGGATTTGTAGTAAATGGTATGATGAGAAATAATTGTCAAAGTAAAGCTCATGACCCTGGTTTTCTCCGATTCTCTTTGCGAGATGTACAACTATCGAGGCAGGCCATAACCAATCTTTTTTGCGATATTACTAACAAGTTCTGGAGAGGAGATCTGGTAAAGAACAACTCTATCAGCTAAGGGTGCTGGACGAATTGAATCTCCATAATAATTATCTTCATCATCAGATGATAACAAGAAGTCAGAAAGATCTCCTTAGCATTAGCTTGTAACGCCTCCTATGAGAACATATTGATGTTTTTGCATCTGAAAATATAAGTAAACAATATCATAATTAATTTTATATATTTATCTATACTTTGCTTAGCGCAGCAGCCAGGACGTTGCCACTTTATACCATCACACCACCATCAAGTAGGAAAAAATTATGTACAAGCATATTGTACACATACAGGTCCCTGTATGATTCACAAAAATAAGCATTTTTTCTTTCTTTCTGTATTTCCTGCATTAACAAGGAATCCTTGTAACATTTAACGAACTCAATGTATATTTTATCGTACAATATTATTGTATCGGCACAATTTCTCTTCGATTTGTTTGGCAACTGCACTGCCCTACAAACTGTTAGTTTTCAATCAGAACTTTAGACTGCATTTTCTGGGTTTTTTTTCAAGGTTGGTGGTTTCAGAGTTTTCTCACTAATAGTAATACAATATTAGATATAATAAACCATTATAAAAATATAAAATAGGAAAACTATAATAGAAAAATAAATGCAAAATAAATTTATCTTAGTAACATAATTAGCAAAACGTTAAAAATATGAACAAAATATATTTTCGTAAAAAACTGTTAACAATGAGAAAAAACTCAGTTGAGTCCTGATGGGAACAATTGAGCACAAATGTAAAAATCGAGATTACCAATATAGGGTGATAAAAAAAAACACAAATATTACGTTACACATGACGCCAATAATATTAAAGATCCCTTTATTATTTTTCCAGGTGATTTCTAGCACTAATTTATATATTTTTTAAATAAAATAAAGAGCTCACCTGTACCTTTCAAATCACGCACGGCCACTGGTCGCAACTTGTCGAAAAGCGGTAGAATATGCTAAGAGATGACGTTAGTAGTACTAAATTGAGTAGTTTATAAGTGAAGAAATGAATACAACCGTTTTCAATCGGAAAACTTGAGAGTTTAATATTTATTTTTTAAATTATATCTTATGTCTACAATTGTGCACGCCAATTTTGAAAGGGTTAACACCAGAATCAAAGATAAATTAGCTATCCTATGTTTTAGACTGGATAAAACTAATCAAATAGGCAGTTTCGGATAATCGTGTCAGGTTTTACAATAACGTACTAAGTATATTACGGATTGCCTGAAAATTTATGACATATTAGGGAACGTACCCAAATCACGTAACCCATATTTGACAACTTTTTGACCCACTCCCCCCTCAGTGACCATCCGTGGTATATGAGAAAACCACACCATCCCCCTCCAGTTTTCACGTGGTAATTTATAAATACTAATGCAAATAAATATTATAAACAAGTTTGTAAACAAGGAAGGTTAAAAAAATGTATATTTAGTTCATATTTGTATTTATTAATACAGTGCTTGCTTCGTGACGCCAAAAGTACATGCGTACTTATAGCTACCAGTAAAAATAGTACATTACATACCTAGGCCAGTAAAATAGTTTCAAATCACTCATGTAATTTCATTCACTCATATAATTGTTTCATGTAATTGTTGGCCGAGATTAAGCCGGGGCTAACAAACATGTGATCTGTTAATTTCATTTTTTACTGACCAAGATGTGTATACTATTTTTCAGCTCGATGATACTGGAAAATGGAAACGTAGTTTAGCGTTAAAGTCAGAAAATTGTTATGTGACCAGGAGAAAGCTAATATATTTTCAGAACCTCTTGTCAATATTTTTCAGCCCCATCCTTATGAAGATGTACAGGAATAAGAAGAAAAATCCATGGGATTCCTTAACTCCCAGAATCTTGATCAAAATACACTGTAATTTATTTACAAAAAAGGGGTAATAATCAATGCTGACCCCCAGAAATCGCCAAGTTACGATCTCATTATCTATAAAGTGCTGCAAGAATTATGTGACTGTGGGTTAACCCAATCACAGCAGTTTTTAATGCAATAACGGAATTAATTCCACCCCCAGTGCAATTAAGTTACTTAAATAGTAATGCTACGTAAACGAGATAAAAACCAGAAAATCCAAGGCCGATTGGATTACTGCCTATACCAGTAAAACTATACGAAGCCTTTATATCGTTATAAATGTTACCAGTCATATAATAGCAAACGATGATACCTGAAAATCAATTGGGATTTCGTTGCTAGCACGCTACCTCCGATGAAATTCATAGACTGGGTAATGAGATAGTCAAGTTTTTTGAAAACAAGAAGGACTGCACTAGTCCATTTCTGGAGTTTGATAAAGTGTGGTATGAGGGTCTACTATTTAAGGTCAAATCTTTATTACGTTAGGTAAAGGAGAAAGATTGTAATACAGATAAAGGAGACAGATTGTAATACAGATAAAGGAGACAGATTGTAATACAGAGTACACAATTAAAAAACATAGGCCAGTTAAATATGAAAAGTCTCAGATCACATGTAATTGTTAGCTGAGGCGAAGGCTTTCTTTTTTACTGGCCAAGGTGTGTATACCACTTTTCAGCTTGACAGAGCCAGTCAGTGGCAACTTTGCTTAGCGCAGCAGCCAGGACGTTGCCATTTTCCGGCCGGAGGACAGAGAAAATATTATCAAGTAGGAAAAAGTTATGTACAAGCATATTGTACACATACTGGTCCCTGTATGATTCACAAAACTAAGCATTTTTTCTCTTTCTGTATTTCCTGCATTAACAAGGAATCCTTGTAACATTTAACGAACTCAATGTATATTTAATCGTACAATATTATTGTATCGGCACAATTTCTCTTCGATTTGTTTGGCAACTGCACTGCCCTACAAACTGTTAGTTTTCAATCAGCTGACGTCTTGATATATGTACGTCAATGTTGCTGCCTGTGAGTTTTAAAAGCGCAAGATTTCCTTAAGAGGATATTTACAACGTGACGAAAACCTAACCCCATCCCTCCTCCATGTGACCAAGCGTGGTACTTTGAAGAATCCCTACCGCCCTCTAAACGGGTTACGTGATTTGGGTACGTTCCCTTGTCTGAACTGATGTCTAGAAATAGGATAATCGAAATTAGTAGGTGATTCTAAACAATTAGCACTTTATTATATTAATGATCCAATAAAAAACGATATAAAGAAAAATATTGTTTATTATTACATTCTTATAAGTGTATTTATTAACATTCAAGCACCTCTCATTTATTAATGCAGGTACTAAAACAGTTCTAAGTGGTAAAGAATTTCAACACTCATTGATTAACATTTTTTTTTGTATCAGTCATATGTTTCTCCATTTCTTCAATAACTCAATTAGATGTTAATATAAAAACGTGTACTCAAATAACAAAGGCATATTGTCATTTCTAGTATTAGCAGTACTTATATTATTGTTTTACATATTAACTTAATGGTTACTAATTAGTTAACAAGTTATTGTACTTTCTCATCATTATAGTAGTATTAACTACTTAATAATACTGAATAAGTCATCACAAATTTATCACATTAAAATTATTATCAGTCGGAATAAAATTAACAAATATTTGACTAAAACTAGACACAATTGTTTCTGTCACATAAACGTAATATATAAATTAAGATTTCAAAATTAACCACTTGCCGCATTATTACTCCTAAAAGTATTTAATAATTATTTCAAACGTATTGACTGTTACAGGTAAATATCATCTTAAAATTGTGATAGTATTTTCAATATTGTTTGTTGATCATCAACAGAAATCTTTAATTTAATGTAAATGCAAAAGAAAAGTGAGAATTATGTAATATTTTATTTTTTGTCATTAAGATTTAAATGATCAAGTCCTCCAAGCAAGATGTCTTCCTTAAGATTTATCAATTCGTGTAATAAATCTTGATTTACTTTCTGCAGTGTTGTTATTGTGGCTTGTTGTTTCTTCATTCTTTCTTTGAGTTGTGATAAAGATGTATCGCATGTCTCTGTACATGGAGTTGCTCCTATAATAAATTATAGTATATATCATTTTATAATATTTGCTATAGTAGTTTTTTTTTCACCACCATGAACGAATGTGAACTAAAAATCAAAATCTTACATAATTTAAGAAAAAAAGATAACTTTGGTGGATTTTTGTGTAAAAACTATGGGCATTCTAGGAGTTTTAATGATTGTGATGGATAGTAATGCTACTCACGTTGCCAATACAAGTTATTTGTTAAAAACTGAGATATTTGTTAAGTCGTAGCATTGGTACTTAATAATATAATAAGAGGTATCCATTTTTTAAGGATTTCACATTGTTTTTTCGAAAAGAATAAATAATTAAAATAGGATTTTTTTCCTTTTTTTTCGTGTATTCATAAGTAGGCCCTCCTTTTGGTGCCCGCATATCATTGAATTTTGGGACATGTTGTATACTATAAAAGATAGGGGCCCCTTCAAGTAATAATATTATACATAAGTAAATTTGTTGTCATTTCTGACTACCCCCTCCCACTGATCAGCAAAAATAAGCAATGCCCCCTTAATTTGAAATCCAGGGGTGTCAGATTATTGAAATGTTCAGATTATAGGTTTGTATAGAAAAACTGTATAGAATTCTTGGAGTTTATACTGATACCTGGGCGCAAGCACGGAGAGAAAGTAGGGAGGGTTGAGGGAAGTGTAAGCGTAGGGAGGCGGATTAATGAGACTCTACTGTATATATTAATTTAATGTAAAAATTTAATATTAAATTTATTCTGGTTTCTTATTGATTTATAAGCAGCAGTTAACAAACATAGAAATAAGGAGTTTATAGAGGATTTAACTTATAGTGGTTGGTTACTCAGGTGATGGAAGCCCAGTGGATAAGACCACGCACCTCGTATGTCAGACCTACACATCAGATACCCCTATACTTTATGTCATCAAAAATAAGTAAATCAAAGATAAAGCCCACCTTTAGTGCTTACATATGTGATAGAGGTCGCTCATGGGAGCGAAAAATGACTTTCTCATAGAGGTTTCTGTTTCTCACCTAGAGGGTTAAAATTATAGGATCTGACAATTGCTGCCACTTATAGAATTTACTCATTTAGCCACGTTTGCAATTTCTTGTGACTGTTGTCAGTCTATTTATTTTCACTGGTTATCTAGGTTTCTATTGTCAACTTATGATACCTAAAGTCCGGCATAACAGCGGCAACCGGCGATGGATAGTGTCATTCGGTGGTCGCTGTTGTTTTTGGATTGTACTGTGCTTACCATCAGGCACAGTGCAGTCATTTTGCCGTGCTACAATAAAAAAATCCAAATTAAATTAAAATAAGTTCTATATTACCTTTACTTCTAAGTCGGTCCCGTAATTTTTCATTGTCCAACTTGAGCCTCGTTACTTCATTGTGAAGACTTCTTTCATTTGCTTCTTTATGTTTGGTTAATTGTAGAAGTTTGGCTTTAGTGATTGTTAATGTTTTCATCATTACATCAGAATGGTCAGATATTCTTTGAGCTGAAGCTACACATGCTTTGGATTCATTTTTCTCTAAATTGACTTTATCCTTTAACTTTGTGACTAAGCCCTAAAAATAAATCATTAATTATAAAATACATGACACAAAAATTGCTTGTCTTGATAAAAAAGTATTGTAAGTTTTTATTCTAGAAAGTTTTCAACTATACACCAATACACAAAATAACAAACTTAACAGTATAATTATTAAAGATTAAAATCTTTAGTAGTAATTTTTTAATCAGTTTTGAAATTTTACAATATATTTCTAAAGTATATAAAATTTTACAAAATCTGGATAATGAACAGATTATAGAAAAAAATATGCAAAAAACACTAAGTAATATTATACTTTATTTACAGTGATAAATTTATAAATGACACAAAGATTACCAAGTTTTCGACTATATACCAATACATAAAATAACAGACTTAACACGCATTGTTTCAATTATTAAAGAATAAAAATTTTAGTAGTAATTTTTTGAACAGTTATAAATTTTACATTATATCTTAAATGTATATAATCTCTCGTAATCTGGATAATGGACAGATTAAACAAAAAAAAGTTATATGCAAAAAAACACTTAGCAAAGGCATAAAATATTATACTTTATTTACAGTGATAAATTTGAAATTTTCATAAGAACACTACACATAGAGTATAAAATATGAATAGCTCACATTCAACTGTTTATTGTTCTGTTCAAGGATGTAGTTCTGCTCCATTAATTTGTCTGCCTTCTCTGTGACATTTTTATGATAATGAAGCATTGTGTACACTGAATTAATTAACGTTATGAGGGCTCTTGTAGTTATTGTGTTGTTTTCAATATCTATGTATGGATTAAAAATAAAATGTATGTTCAGTAATCCAAATTCCTGAAAAAAAAAAGAAATGTGTTTAGATCATTTATCGTACTAACGTTCTACGATCACCAGACAAAATAAGTGTAATATGTAAGCTTTGATAATCAATATAATAAAATTTTATAGTCGTCTATTTCAAAATATACCACTCGAAAGTTCGGTTAATGTTTTTGTGAGATTATAATTCTTTCTAAAGATACGAAAGTTTCCCAAGGTAACAAAAGATGATAATGAAAATATAAGAGTGTTCAAATCTACCTCGCTTAGTCCAATGAGACATTCTTTATAGTTATCTTGCGTACATGGTTCGTATGCAGAAGCTTTTTTAAACTTATAATTTCGCAAAAGTTCCTTCACTTCCTCGTCCAAAGTATCGGAATTAGTAGACGAATTCATGAAGACGAATTCAAGTGCTACAACGAAAATAAAGAAAAGCACAATGAAGTAAATCACAAATTATTGTAATTGTAATTATACTAAAAGAAGTAGGTAGGTAATATGAAACTTTAAAACTTAAAACGGAAACACTCGTTTATCGAAACTCAATGTTGCCAAATACCAATTACCAATATTACCATCACTAATTACCCGTAATAGTAGACCACAAAATATAATAATAATTATAATCTAGCAGTTATATAAAATCATAGACATATTATATATTATGGCCATGATATCGATATATTGCAAAGCCGTTATCTATAAAAATATAAAGATTGCGGAAGCCGTAAAAATCTTCGCCTCAGAGTACGTTATGTAAATCTCGGCACTGCAGACAGAACCTGGGCTCTCTCAGTATATAGTATTTTATCTATGGACTTCTCTATGTTGGACTGTATTACTTTCTGTCGCGGGTTAATTAGATTGGGATATGTTGGACTGTATAAATGATTATTACATTCTGTCGCGGGTTAATTAGATTGGGAATGGCTGTAGAGTCTCTTTTTCGAACTGATTACGCTATTGACCACGTAAGGTTTTAACAGCTTCACCGGACGACTAGTAGAGACTCTAACCAATGTGGTTCCTAGAGATTAGTGGCAAATAATTATTTCACCTTGAACCTTCTTGTTATATTAATATTTAGTTTAATATTTCTTACTATATGTACATTCATGATACTTGATGAAATCTATTCGGTATTTATTTATTCTCCATATTGAGTACTTTTACTGACATTATTTCACAATGTGCTTTGTTTCTGCAAGTAATACAGTAAGTCTGAGGTGACATCTTTGAGTAAATATCTGAGGGAGTAAATGTTCAATTTTCGTTATATCAAATAAAATATATAGGTGTTTTGTGTCGATATTGCATAGTCCACTATATAGGATTATAATCTATACATATATATGGTTTTTTAAATCAATGCGACTCGAGGCCATCGGATAAATTGAGGCCTAGAACAGGATTTCCCGAACTGGATTCCGCGAAACCTAGGGGTTCCATACATTAGCCATCAGGGTATAATATATAAAATATATTATGCCACACTATTATACCAACAAAATTATTTATTATTAGATATCTTAACATTGCTCCCATTCGTATCGTTGTGAAACAGGCTTTTCAGCCTATGTTTGTTTATACAATTAACAAATACAGGTTAATATTGGATGCTACCCCAGATATGTGCATACAGTTGTCGGACATAATACCGAACTATAAAACAATTATTAATAAAACTGTAAAACAATTTCATTCTCCACGTTTAAACTTTACACACACACATTATTACACATTTCATTAAAAAATGTTCTTATATAAATTTCAATATTGACTAGTAATCATTTGATATGGGGATCCAAAAAATAAAAGGTATATGGTTGGTGTTCCGTTAACTTTAAAGTTTAGGAATCCCTGGCCTCGAAGATTGATTAGCCTTATCCATTCAATTAATTAAATAATTTTATTTTCGTTTTTATTTATTTAAAAAGCATAATATAGTAATCGATGTTTCATTGTCTTGCATATTATATATAATGTTGACAATCTTGTTTTAAAATAATTCTCTTCATACTATAAGTACTACATATTATAAGTAACATCTAGAAAACTTTAAAATATTATACAGAATAGAACTAGAAAATATGAATAATTTTATGTATTTATTTCCCATCATTTTTATTATGTGATCACGGTAATAATAATTAAAAATCAGTATAACAAAAATATACGATATCAGACACAAATAAAAATGATATTCCAATTATAATAACATTTTATTTATGTCTGTTATAGCATAATAAACCTGTAACAATACTGTTTTTGATGTTTAATTTTGTTGTCATGTTCAATGCTCATTTTCCTTATAATAAAAAAATGTGGGTTCGGGGCTTCGATCAACAAGTTCGGAGGCCTAAGGTAGAAACCTAGAAGTAATTAGAATTCAAAATCTCTACATTTACATTTAAAATTGTAGCATTAGCTATTTTGTAAGGAAACAATCCTTTTATTTGTTACGGATAAATGAAGTGAATTGAGATCATCTATAGTGTTATGTTTAATTAAATAAAAAAAATATTTAATAAAAAATTGTGCCATGTTTGGAAACATCGGAATAACTGTAAATTATTTTATTCTTTAAAAAATATATATCTAAATTGATAAAAATGAACCTCGATTTTATACTGTAAAAGATTCATCAGTATAATCAATTCATTTTTAATACTGAATAAAGTATATTTTATCTGGCCCCTAAAATTGATTAATCAACCTCAAATGACATCCCTATTGTTAAGTTATCTATGTGCATTTTGTCTAAACATATTGCGTGAAAGGTTTTTTATTGTAGTTTGGTTACTGGTTGTATTTATTTATGTATAATAAATACCTTCTATATATGATTTTTTGGCACACAGTAAACATCAATAACATTTTTGTATATTATACATAGGCATTCGTATTCATATCTGATTGTAATATTACAAACTTATATCCAATTGCAAGATGAAACGAAGCTACGATTCTATGAATTCAGCTGTAGAAATTAGTTCTTACCGTGATCAGCACTTTAAGGTATTTTTTAAACCATTTATTGAATTCTATATATTTTCCTGTAGTAAACATATCTATATCTTCGCAGGGTTCTAGAAGTGAACAAGAGAAATTGTTGAAAGCTTCGTCTACACTATACGTTGGCAATTTGTCATTTTATACTACAGAGGAACAAATATACGAATTATTTTCACGATGTGGCGATATACGAAGAGTTGTGATGGGTTTAGATAAGTATAAGAAAACCCCATGCGGTTTCTGCTTCCTAGAATACTATACACGATTAGATGCTGAAAACTGCATGAGGTGTGTATTTTTATAATTTAATTCTCTGAATACTTTCGGTCGTATGAATATGTTCGCATATGTAAATGGGTCATAGTTATGGCTGTCCACTAGAGTACCTAAAACTGAAAACTTCATAACAATTTTTTGTTATTATAAGGTACAAATAAATCTCTACAAAGTTGTTTAGTGAAATTTTTGAGAATTATAAAAATTACTTTCAGGTATATAAATGGAACTAGACTTGATGACAGAATTATTAGGTGTGATTGGGATGCAGGCTTTATTGAGGGCCGACAATATGGACGTGGCAAGACTGGTGGACAGGTATGTTTCTATTTAGTATTGCTAATTCTTTATAAAGTAAATTGCCATGAAACTTGGGTAATTGTTTGTAGGGGGCAGTAATTAATATAAAATCATCTTTTCCTTTTATAATCAACCATATAGTCATAAAGGTGGTTAGTTCTGTATCAAGGAACATAGAGGTTATTAAAAGGAAATGTTTTTGACTTACAAGCAAATATAAATAGTAGTACATCAATTGTCATGACCATGAACATATTACAAAAAGAAATAGTAGACTGTATTAGGCACAGTAGAACTGTGTAGGAATATAATAGTGTCCATTATCAGGTTACAGGTTTCAAGTTTCATTTGAAAATGGAGTATCATCTTTATTATGTAATATTTTTTGCAAGAACACAAATAATTTATTTTTATACATATATTTTATGTTTCAGGTTCGTGATGAATATAGAACCGATTATGATGGAGGCCGTGGTGGTTATGGAAAGATAATTGCACAGAAAATAACAACGAATACTTTAGAGCGCTGATGAAAACTTGGTTAATATATTGACAAATTATAAATAGGTGTGAAACTGGACCACACGAAGGACTTACAAAATGAGATAAAGATTTATGATTATTTGTGCATAGTTTTTCAAAGTAAAGATCAACTTGGCCATTTGTATTATTAAAAAGATATTATAATGAAATATGATAGTATTGTGAAATCATAATACATATTTTATTGATCTTCTATTATTTTGACTTCCAATATTGAAATACCTTAATTTTTTTTTGTTATATTTGCTCTTTGAAACTATGTGCTAATATACAAAATAGAATTGTAGTCCTTATACTTTAGTTTATTTTTAAATAACTTTTTTACAACAAATTTCATCATTTGCTGGAAAACCTTTGTCGCAACAATGTTTTCCATATATCAATGAGCATAATTCTGTACCAGAATTGTATATTAATTAAATATTTTTTAAAATATATGATTTTTTAATACACCACCAGTAATTTCATATTCGAAATTGATATACCTATGTAATAAAACATAGTTTCTACCATAATATACCATTATATAGTCTAGATTCAAAGTTTTCATTTATATAGTCTATACTAGTATCTATTTATGTAATAAGCAATACTGTGTAAGATAAATTAGTGTCTTTTAAATGTAGTTAAATAGTCATTTGTAAAGTATGATAAAATAAATTGCTAAAACAACAAATTAATATTTTAATAGTTGTAGAATGTGTTTTACCTACATTTTGAGTGGCAAACAGTTTTAATTACATATGTAACTTACATTAAAGCTTTTACTCTCGGTTTGCTTTTTAGCCATGCCTAATCAGATCCATTGCTATAAAAAATGCTCTTTTTTGTAACTGACTATACTTTATTAGCCTGACATAACTTCACGCTTTCATTGGGATTTGGGGATAGCATTTAAGGTACTCACCGAAATGGGAACTAGTGCGAGTGTACCAAAATGGCCAAAACTCGGTTTGAGCTGTTGGCTTGCCATATTGTGAATCAAATTAACTTAACTATACGAGCTAAGCTTACTATTATAAGGATTGGGTAAATTATACAACAGATGCTGATATAATATTTGACTTTATTAATAATATCTTACCAATTTATATACTCCCTAACACTATACAGATGTACATGAGGGTACATGCGTACCCCCGTATATGTACTGCACAATCGCGTACATGTATTTCCAATATGACAATTTGGGTAAGGCTAATCAAAGAAAGCAAAAACAAAGTTCTTAATAGAATCTATGTACCAGCACTAAGTGTGAGGTGCTTTTTGTCAGCTACCCAATTTAGTGGTCTAGTAATGGAATCCAAGTAGTGGGATAAAACTTAGGCTTGAGACGATGCCAAGCGTAGGCGCGGCGGGTGTGCAGCAGCGAAATTAACTACCCGTTCTTGGCTGCGGGAACGGTATTTACGAGCGCTTTAATATACCGGGGGAGTACGACTCATTATCTACAGTGATATCATTGAATGAATCGCTAAATACGTTTCGCGGCCGTCTCTTGTACCATAAAGCATTGGGTACATATATAATTGTAGTTTTGCCAACGCATTAATTAGCTTTTCACCAGATACGTCTAAAACCACCAAACAGTCATTGATAGAAAAGACGCTTTTCTCGTAAAAACTAAGTTTCGAACAAAAGATATTTAGGGTTACTGCAAGGGACAGTGCCACTAACATTATTTAAAAAGTTATTTTCATTGTTAACAGAATATGATTTTTATATAAATAAGCAGTAAATCAACACGGACCTAATAAATAACAAATCAGCAAGAATAACTATGAAATTAACATAACAGCAGTTATGTTGCATGTTCTTCCTTAGGTGTATGAATCCTAACGGAATTCGTAAGATATGCTTTACCTGTTTTTTTTACTCGTTTTAACTATTGCAAACTGAATTCTACTGAACCACAATAGACACACCACCAGGAGTCACTGAAAGCAAGAGGTCAAGTCAACCACTGGTAGAACATCCATTTATCTTTACATCACTAAGGAACTTCTTTATACCTCTACCAATATAGAATCTGGACTCCTCTCTGTGCATCCACTAAAAACGGTATTGTAACGTATTTGAAATATATACATATATCATCATATATATTAATACGTGAAGCCTAAACTTTGTATCCTTTTTAACGGAATTGGGCGAACGGATGGACGTGAAATTTGGCATAATTAACGTTTATATGGAGGAGAAGTGCAGAAAGCTATTTATTTTATATAAAATGCATTAGAAGTACATTACATTAATTAAAATATGCATTACTCACACTACTGCTTCAAATTTACACAACATATACACACATGTAAATAAAAAAGACATTTTGACATCTGTCAATAAAGGACCTCAAAAAAGGTTGTGAAGGAGGTTGCTATGCTCGACTGTATGTATTATTTTACTCTTACGTTCCAATTACCCTTTTTCATTCTACATTCAACAATGATACTAACCCTAATAAAATTCAAACTTAAAAAAATCAATGAACTATGGTCGAATGTCGTCCACTGGGCGCCCACTAGTATATGTTAAAAATATGTACCCGATCGACTTTCTTGCCAGTTCTTCTCGGTGACTGGGTTTTTTTCCGAACCGATGGTAGTTTTGATGTTCATAAGCGCCTTATTAGGGCCTAAACTGAATAAAGTATTTTTGATTTGATTAGAAATATTTTTTATTTCTAATATTACAGCATAATGCAAACGAGGTATTCATAAGTGAAAGGATAAAATTTGTATACCTGTATGTATGATTCGAATATGAAGATAGCAATGGAAATTTTTTTTTTTTTGTGTGTAATACACGCCTTGTAATAAGCTCCCATTTACAACTCCTCCATTTCTCATTATTTGAACGTACAACAATTTGACGCAAAGGACCGTAAATTGACAACAATACATTGTGTAATGGCAACACTTATTTTATTATGTAGAAAAGTTTAAATTTTTGATTAGTCTTCAGAAGCTCAATTATTTTAAAGTAAGACACCGATGTTATTTTTTCAATAGATTTATTCGATAGCGACAAAACATTCAAGTACAAATGTAACAAAAAGATATACACGTTAAATAAATGCTTTAACTCATAAGAATGAAATTCTTAACATTTGTGTTATAAAGCGAGTAATAAACTACAACAATAAAAAAATAAATTCTTAACAAGTGTAAATATAATTCATTATATTTTTAACATTTTTAACATTATGTCAATGAAATACGATTGGATTAACACTTTTAAGAAACATATTTTTTACACTTTATTTTTTTATTAAAAATAAACTCGTTTATATTGTGCCCAAACATATTGTATCAACTTTCGCAGTACTACATAACTTAATATAACGAATTTAAATATTATTTGTGCAGTAAATCTGATCTCTAGAAGCATAAAGGCGTAATACTAAACAGACATGAGTGTATGAGTAATTATTATTTAGCTACCCACATGATTAACAAAAGCGCGTTTAATATAAAATCATATTTCAGATCTCCGTTACATGGATATATCAGATCACAAAAGCAGTAACAACACTGTTTTAAATAGATTCATAAGTACATTTTTAACATAGAAAAAAAAAATTGTAACAAAATCTCAGCTTAATCTCGAGGCGAAGATTCTGGTAGTAAGTCAAACCAGAGAGTTTTCGCTTCACGTAACTCGTATTGGTTGAGATGTATTACAATCTGAAATATTGAAAAAAATAAATTAGTCCTTATTGATCTCATTAATTACTTTATTTATATTTTACTTTAAGTAAAAAGTTAATAGTGACCTGTCCTATAACGGGGCTACCTCCGAGGAAACCTTTGTGTGTAGCAACTGTTACTTCAATCTGTCTCGAATGTAATTCTGCCAATGGGATCACCCACTCGAATTGTTCATCATATTCTGGCATGCAGTTATCTTTTACAACCTGAAAAATATATTAAAGTTACATTGTTGACTAAATCGGTAACACTCAACATGTGTTGTGCTGTTTTATTTCAACTACCATGCCCCCTGCTTTCTACTACTGTAGAGAACTATGTTAATTTTATAAACTTTCGTAATACCAAAAATATGAGCTATAAATTTTATTTTTGTTTTTTTTTTTATTCGATACTCAACTATCAATGTTTTGTTTTTCATAATGATTATTAAAACATTTATTGTAAGGGTCCTAAACCTGTGTGAGGAATATTGAGAAGTTTATTGTGACATTATACACACGCAATATAATTATTACTCTTGCTTTCATTATCTATTATTGTTATCATGAAATATAAACAGCAAATTTTTTTCCGATATCTTGGAATGTCATGTAGTGGTTTTTATGTTTTACTCGTAATCTTTTATTATTTGGCTCTATATTTTGCAATTTTGGTGGTGTTTTATGTAATATAGTTTGGTTATTGTGCACTGAGTATGGAGTCTGACTTGCCACAAAAACTCCCTGGAAAGTTTCAACAAGACGGCCCCTATCTTGTTAGTTCATTGAAATGACCTCAAGAAAGTTGTAATATCATTACCTACTCTATAATGGCATTAATAATCTACTAGAAGATTGGTTGCCAAAAAAAACAACAAATTATCCAACAGCGAAATAATTAACAATTATTACCATGTAAGCTGTTGTGTCATGCATAATCAACAATAACTAATGATAATATGAAACATCAACAAACCATATAAATTAAACATCTTTTTCATCCACAATTCTAAAACTTTTACCATAGCTATCTATGTATGTAGAACAAATATTTGGACTATGCAATTGATATGTAAATATTTAACTGTACTTGCCTTAAAAAAATATCCAAAAAAAATTAACAAAATTATAAACACTATTTTGCATATAGTGTAAACTTTAATGACAAACTTATAAAAACGTTAAAATTAATAATTTTGGTAGGCTAATAATAGTAAAATAAAATTGATTTTTCTTCTCTCAACTCTTAATAACCCTATAAAGTGCACAGTCCCGACGTGTCGCTATGTAGAGTAAAAAAATGTAAGTATTACAAAAAAATAAAGATACATTTATTTAACACATACAACACTTATTTATAAGTACTAGTGGGCGCCCAGAGGTCGACATTCGACCATAGTTCATTGATTTTTTAAAGTTTGAATTTTATTAGAGTTCTTTTGTCAAAGGGCATATGTTATAATATCATTGTAAAATGTAGAATGAAAAAAGGTAATTGGAACGTAAGAGTAAAATAATACATACAGTCGAGCATAGCAACCTCCTTCACAACCTTTTTTGAAGTCCTTTATTGACAGATGTCAAAATGTCTTTTTTATTTACATGTGTGTATATGTTGTGTAAAATTGAAGCAGTAGTGTGAGTAATGCATATTTTAATTAATTTAATGTACTTCTAATGCATTTTATATAAAATAAATAGCTTTCTGCACTTCTCCTCCATATAAACTTTTACTATGCCAAATTTCACGTTCATCCGTTTGCCCAATTCCGTTAAAAAGGGATACAAAGTTTAGGCTTCACGTATTAATATATATACATAAAATATTTCAATTGAGGTAAGTAAGTGTCACAAAGTGGAAACAAAAAAATCCATTATTCATATAATCATATAATATTATAAAAATTGTTTTATACTTACTACGGTCTTACGCTTCGAGTCCTTAGAGCGTCCAGGCAATAAATATAACTTCACATACGGATCAGGCACATTGGTAGGATCTTTAAGTGGTATGTTCCTATAGTAAAAAACAGTTTTTTTTATTAATAACACAACACATAATCATATATTTACTATATAAGATAATACTCACATTATTTTATGTACAACCACATACAGAGTTTGATTTTGCATACTGTAACGGAGGCTCAGCAGGATGCGACCCAAACCAGCTTCTCCGGCAGATCTATATAACAAAAGTAAGAAGATATAATTACAAAAATTTCAAATAAAAAAAATAACTTTGTTCTGGTTTTTAATACTTACGTAGTTATAGAAGAAGTTCTGTGAACAAGTTTAGGTGATTCCCTTCCCGATGGAGCCTGATATTCCTGCGGCACATCTATAACGAAATTAATTTTACAAGTTATTTTTATAAATGACTAGCCTTTGCTTACGGCTTTTCTCGTTTTAGTGTACATTCATTTCATTTAAATTCATCAAAAAATGTATGATGATTGGTTATGTAGTTAAGATGTGAAAGCGTAACAAACAAATAAACAAGTACACAATCGTATTTATAATATTAGTTTGGATAGCTCGGTTGTTAGGACTTTGTCTTAGTTCGACAGGTTAACTACTGGTACTCTCAAGTCCAAATCTGTACCCGCCCATATATTTACATGTCCTGGCATACGTAATTGAATCAAGAGATATTTTAAAATTATGGCTTAGTTGATCGTTTGGACACAGCGTCGATGAACGTAATTTCGAATCCTAGCAACTGAGCCGTGAAAGAAAAGAAGAAATCATAGGATGGTGGTAGGATTTTTTCTAAGTCCGCAGCCCGCTTGCTACCACTCTCAATTTGAAAATCTGTAGTCAAGCACCTATAGGTGTGTTCCGGCATGTGTAATTAAGCCAGCTCCCTCTAGACTTAGCCGGTGATTATTTTTTTTAACTTTATTTTTGGCAACCAATCTGTTAGATTATTACTGCCATTGTCGAGTGGTTAATAGTATTACAAGTTATTCTTCCATTCCATTTTTGGCAACCAGTCATCTACCAGACCATCAATACCATTGTCAAGTGAGTATCGATATTACAAGTTCTTGATATAATTTCAATGAACTAACAATATGGTGGCCATCTTGTCAGAACTTTCCATGGAGTTTTTGTGGCATCTCAGAATTCATGGTCCGTGGTATTATTTTCCATTCACTTCACTTATGCACAATAAACCAACTATATTACATAAAACATCACCAATTTTACACAATATAGGGTCAAGTAACACATGATTATGAATAAAAAATAAAATCCACTACATGACCGACCAAGATCCCGCCAAAAACTACAATAGCCGGTGTTATTACAAAAAATTTAAATACGTATTGAACCCTGACTTTAAAAAGGCCTCATATTAAATGCATCGCGGTCGCTGAATGTTCGCCATCTTGCTCTTTTGTCTCGCTCTGGTTACTTTAGGTTAGACTTGTGTAAAAGGATAACGCAAACTTGCCTCGGGCGAGCGCGGTGCATATATTAGGAAACTATTTTAAACCAAGTATTTAATACGTATTTCACTTTTTTGTAATACCACGGAGCGTGTTTTGCGTATTAGACCACATCGATATAACATCAGATGATACGTGGTGAAAACACGAACGTAAGCTATTTGTCAATAGTAGTAACGTACAGAAGATAACCGTAAGCAAGATAATGATGATTTCAATCATTTATTTTTCATTTCGTAGGTTTAATTTATATTATTAGTCGCCATCATAATGACAACATCTAATGGTAAAATAGTATATTTACAATTCAAGTATTACGTAAGCGGAATTTTTATCATCTCTGACCGCCTCCTCCCCCTAGTCAGGCAATGCTTTTACCCGTCCAAGCCCCCCCCCCAACCCATGCTTACGTAAACATTTATCTAAATTTGTTCCGGTTTAGTAGAGAAATATTGTTGACGTAATCACTACCCGGACCCCCGTCCCCTATGTCATTAAAAATAAGCAAATCAAGAACCCCCCACCCCCTATCAGTGCTTACGTAATACTTGAAAGGCCCCTAATAAAGTTTCTGATATGTAATAGGAACTCACCAACTTCCTTTTCGATTTGTTCTACAGGTAGAGATTTCTGCGAAACGTTATCTTTTGGTGCGTCTTCGATATTCCTCAGTTCTACATCATTCTCTGAAAATATTAGACTAACTGACTAATGAGGTATTGACATTGTAACCAATGTAAGCCCGTTTCACATGCCGCAGTATATTCAAAAGAAGCAAAAATAATAACCGAAATAGCAATTTAACGGCTGGAGCATCTGACTTTCGCTAAATACATGTTGAATAAGTTATATTTTAAGCTTTAAACTAACTAACAAATGATATCAAATTTTGAACAAAATTACCGATTTTAAACCTGTAATACAAATGTTTACCTCGCCACGCACAAACACGCACAATAACGGGAAAACGTGCTTTATTCATTACGTGTTAAGGTTGAATTCACGTTAAATGTTGTTTATGTTGTCTTATCATTTGTGAGGGGAGTAATTAATTGCTTTGCTCGTTTTATCGTAAGTATTACATAATATTTTGAACATTTGTGACTTTATTACTAGGTGTTATGGTTGTAATTAGGTTGAACTTAAAACTGTTTTAAAACTTTTTATTCTCCCTTTCTTAGTAACCAAATAGCTACACATAAGTATATATTTACGCGGACAGTTTTTTGCTTCGATTGTGTACGTAACCCTTTATCTAGTTATTGTTGATCGAAGGTTTGTGTGAACACGCATCACTGCTAAAGTACTGCGTTCACGAGAAAACCTCACCAATAAAATCATAAAGCATATCCTCGAATATAAATATATCATATCTCTCAATTTGGGCCAAATCATACATAAATACCAACTTTCAAGAAAACCGGTTGAGTAGTTTCGGAGTTCAACGTGGACAAACATCATGAACTTTTATAAATTTAAAAAGAAAGATAAGAGATTAGTTTAAACAACATCTAAGATGGAAATTGAATGTTCCAAATCACCTGGTGCCGTTGGGACAGCCTCGCGTTCGTTCCCGTCAATTGCTTCAGTGGTTACGGGTTCAGGAAAAGATGCCACCGGAGGGGGGAGTGGCTCGACCGGCGTTACCTCGGGCGACTCCTCGACTATATCTTCTTCTTTTATAGCTTCTTTAAGTATCTAAAAATATAACAATCTGTCAAACTATTGTTCGTGCAGTGGTCCAAATTCGACTATAATAAGGGACACAAAGTTTTTTTCTTCTCATGTTAATATATCGACATTGTTAACTTGTTCGCATTACATACAAAACTTTTATGTTAGATAACAATACCGCTGGAAGAAAATACCTTGTAGCATTAAGCTCACCAGTGTACAAGCTTAAAAATGCAATAAAAAATACATTCATACGTTTCTTTATTTAAATAAACTATAATGAATAGGTACATTATAGATTGTATAGTGTTCGCGACAGTTTAGAGTGATCTGTGTTGATTAATGTGTGTTGTAAAATAAATGATAATAAATCTAATATTGTATTAAGTAGATTTATAGAGTCGATTTTGTCCTCACATTTACTCCTTTAGTTCTTGATATTGACTTGATATAGAGACGATTGCGAAAGATAGATATCCTGTTTTGAACGAGTCGGCAATACAAGTACATCCTTCGCTGCTCTACTAATAACAAATCTTTTATTGCAAGAAAACCTTAACATTCTTCTAATTCAACTTCGGAATTAGCAATCATCGTTATAGTTGTGAACCGTTCGGAAGTGGCTCATATATAGAAACTTATTAATTCAATTCATAAAGACTTTGACTCGTCGATGATATGAAAAAAAACTAATTGCACTTTTTTTATCGGTTACATAAACGAAAACTCAAACTCAATAACTACAAATCAGAAAAATAAAGAAAATCGATTGACAAATGGACGAGAAAACTATCCCAATTTTTTATTATCCACGCCTAATTTATATTTAGATGGATATTAATGTAGATCTGATTAATGCATCCGTTACGTTTTCTGGACGAAAGGTACTCAAGTTTCTATTCTATAGCCTCACAACTTGTATGCAAAATTTCATGGTTGAGTTGTTAAGGTGTGAAAATATAACAAACAAACATATTCATTTGCAGATTTATAATATCAATTAGGATAAGTTAAGACATTAGATGTACCAAAAGCAGCCTACATTTTAAAATGATACTTAATCTGGTATTACAAGTTCGCTTTATGGGTTGATCCCAACCGAAACAGTATGGGAAACCCTAGGAGTAGAAAGCAAACAATATTAAATACAAAAGAATACCTACTCTCAATTGTAGCGATATTATTATCTTGGACTCCGGTCCAGATCTCTGAAGCATTAGCGGCTGAGTTATCATACTCAGATCCTTTTGCTTTAACAAAGTCGATATGCTGTAGATCAACTGTCCCAGAGAGCTGCCGGTCTTTTGGTCCAACACCTGAAAATTAACAAACTCATTTAAACGTTCTAATTTACACATTATTCGATACTAAAATAATCAAAAAACATATTAAAATTTGATGTGTACGTTTAAAATACGTTATTTGTTATCATGAATTGTTTTGTTGGTTTTCTTTTCTTTCATCCAATCCGCATCCATATGACAAGTGCGTAGACGTGGTGCTAAGTTTTATTGATTACTAAATTTGAAAAATTGTATAAAACTAATAAAATTATAATAACAATCCGTATGTCCAGAGGAAAAACATTAACACAATTGAAACCAAAAATATATTTATTGAAAATATATTTAAAAATTATATAGTTTGTTTTTCCATTCCTACGCATACGCCCTTCACCGCTTGCTCCACTTTTCACGGCAAAAAAACACACGTCGATAAACCGCGTTACAAAAATCGTGGTTTCTTAAAACCTTAATAACGTTATACTAAAATTATCGGGATATTTTTCTTGAATAAGAACTAAGTGTTTAAAAAATATAAATAGAATAGATTATGGAAATCTGGATAATTTTTGAATGACGCGAATAGAACGGAGACCTCTATCATTAGTATAAGAATATAGATGATATATTTAGTATCTTTTGAAAATGTTCAGCAGTTACTTTGATATTTCGCTAAGGATCATCAGTACAGATATATAGAAGTAAATTATCATTTTCATCACATTTGAAAATTATCGAAATAATTAAGAACATCATCACATTGCACAAATTAAAATTTTGTACTAAAATATACGTACCTTGATATCTAATACGTCAATTTCAGGATTCTGTACTAGGAAAGAGTACCCGATCTCATAGACAGGGTCATCAGTTCGCATTTGTACTGCACTGTTTTCAGTTTTCTTGCCGACCGTTACGGTGAGGTACGGGTCAGGACGTGACTGCGCGCGTGCGTTCTATAAAAACCCAATTAAAATTTAATTTATTTAAAAAAAAAAAAACAATATTAATTATTTACAGACAAAAAATTAAGTTAAAGTTCGTTTTAATTGGACTCGAAGCGAATTTCCTTAAAAAATATATCGTTTTATCTTTCTTAAACATGTATGCCTATATCAATCAGGTTTAAAATTATACATACAGGATGAGTTGCTTATACTAAATAAATAAACAAAAAAAATATTTATTTGACCTCACATTTACCCTCTTAGTTCTATACAATATTGTATATGCACAAACAGAAACAACAATTTTATACCACAGTACATATAAGGTAAAAATGGATGTGAGCTCTGGAATCTGAGAAAGGCACAATGACCTGAACTACAGATCTCCATAACAGAACTGACAGAGTTAAGGGAAAACCGAGAAAAATAAACAGCAATACGATTATCTCGTTTACCAAAGTAAAGTAAAGCGCTAACGTATTTTTTAAATTAAATGTTATTTTCTTACCACTTAGAAATGTATATTAGACTAATTAAAAAAACGGCAATTTTTTTTCTCTCTTATCGAAAATATTGTTGGAAAAAAAATCCTGTGAAAAAATATTTGAATACAATTTTTTTTTTAACATTTTGACAAACTTGATTGACAAAGTTTCGTTTAAAAATTGGAAAAAATATTTGATTTTATAAAGATAGTCGATTTTTTTAATCAATCTAATGT